>WBMZ01000838.1:0-32935 GCA_013400975.1 Atrichornis clamosus
CCTCCTTCCCTCCCTCATTCCCCCGCCCTCCCCGGCGCCGCCGCCTCCCCCCTCCGCCGCACGGAGCAGGTCCCGGGTGCTGGGGGAGACCCGGGGGCAGGTAAGGGGGGCGGCGGGAGCTTGGGCTCTGAGGGATGTCTGGAGTGAGGAGGAGGTGTGGAGGTGAGGGACGGCTGAGGAGCTGTGGGTTGAGGGAGTTGAGGGTCTGGTGGAGACGAAGAAGGGATTCGGGCGAGGGAAATGAGAGACTGGTGAAGACGAGGAAGGGCTTGGGGTGAGACGCCCTGAGGGTGATGAAGGGTTTGGGGTGAGGGGCTGGTGAAGGTGGGGAAGGGTCTCGGGTGAGGGAGATGAGGGTCTGGTGAAGGCGAGGAAGGGTTTCGGGTGATAAGGTTGTGAGGATGATGAAGGGTTTGGGGTGAGGGAGGTGAAGAAGTGTTGGAGTGAATATGAGGAAGGGTTTGGGGTGAGGGGGTTGAGGAAGGGTTGGGGGAAAGAGGAGGAAGGTTTTGGGATGAGGGACTGGTGAAGATTAGGGGCTGAGAAGCTTTTTGGATGTAGGAATTGTGGGGCTGGAGAGGTGAGAAAGGGTTGAGGAGCTTTGGGATGAGGGTATGTGAAGCCATGAAGAGGGAAAGGTGATGAGGATCCTGAGCGTGAGGGAGATGTGAGGCTGCAGAGGTGGAAATTGGAAATGCTATATGCTGTGGTGAGGAATTGGGTCAAAAGAGATGTTGGGCTGCAGAGGTTGGAAAGGGATGAGGAATGAATGGTGGGATGAATAAAATGAGGTTGGAGAGACTTCTTTGGGGTTCTGGGATAGTGAGCTTCAATGAGAAGGAAGTGGCTAAATGCCCCTTTGGGATTGTGTTGGGTGGAGGCTGTGGGGGAAGAGGACTTGACAAAGGGACCAAAGATGGAAATTAGTGTAGCTTTTCAGACTATTCAACTTCATTAGCCTGCTATTTGAATAATTCTACACTTAATCTGTAACCTGATCTCAATGCTTTATCACAAAACAATTGAGTCTCTCCTTGCCTGATATGATGGTGGGAGAGTACTGGGGGAAGGAATTACTTCTAACTTTACTCATAAACCTCCCATGAATGTAGCAGTTTTCCTTAAGATCATGTTATCAGTGATCTGCAACTCTGAGATGCCATAATTTAGCAGCTTTAGCAGGTGCAGAAACTCTGCTTGCCCTTGAAAAATACTCTTTCCATGGGGCAGTTTTCTGTTGGAGTGACTTGCCTCCAATATTCTCTATGTACAGAAGGAAAAAGGAGGGGAGGAAAAGGTTTAGCCAAGGCTCTGACTTGGCACTGGGTGCGGTGAGTGAATCAATGTTGCTGGAGTTTGGCTAGTGCAGGGAATTACAAACGGGAAAGGATAGGAAAGATTTTGCAGTATGTTGAATGTTGGACAGAGGAGATGACTTCTTATTCAGGGAAGGAGAAGGTGTTACAAGAATTGGATCTACAAGGATAGGCAGCACTAGGTACAGAGCACAGACAAATAACTGCAGCATTATGAGGATCCGTGGGAAGGAATTGCACTGTTACAGGATGTATCCTTTCTGCTCTGCAAAAACTGCTTCAGTGCGAGCTGCATCATGTTCCACTGCCATGATCAGACAGTGCTACTAAAATATTTAATGAAATATGGCTTGAGCAGGTGCTTGAGCTCAAAGAACGAGCTGGTGAATACTTCTTGCATCCTTCCAGAAGTCAGGCTTTTTTGTAAGTATCTGGCAAAGGGGTTGCTGATGTGATTGCACTGACATGGCTTGTATGTGCCTTTTTCCCTCCCACCAGTATTGCAAAAGATAAGGTCTTCCTCGCTTGATTTGTTCAGTGGTTATACTGGATTGATGAAATGGTTTTCCTTTCCTAAATGAGGGAACAGGTTTCAAACAAGAGATTAAGCTATTTACTTGACCCTTGGCTATAAATCCTTAGAGAAGTGCTCTAAATTTGAAAAGCTGACACTACCTTAAATTTCTAAAACTGCATCCAGTAGTCTCTGAAGCATCCAAAAACATCTGTGAGTTCCTGTGCACGTGAAAGGTAGTGGCAGCTGCTGTCTTGGAAGTGAGAGCTTCATTCCTCTATTAATTATGTTAAATTGGTACTTAAGGATGTTTTCATGACAAAATAACAATTTCCATGATGTAATGGGTGGGATCAGTGGAACAACTTCTATTTTAGTTAGCTATTTGTAATGTCAGAGGCTGGTTTATATGGGTTGGCTCCAGCCTCTCCGAGCAAGTAAATGATAGCAGTTCTTGTGCTCAATTATGTATGACTGAGGCATCTTCAGTAAAAGGAAAATGTATGACTCTACAGATAAACCCTCCTGTGTAGCTGTGGGTTAACTCCTGCAGGAGCCTGCTGCTCTCTGGGAGTCTGTTGCTGAGAAAGGAATGAGCAGTATCTGCTGACGTGATCTTGCTTGGATGCTGTGGGGACTGCCTGCAATTGAAGGCAATCCTCTCCCTCCAAGCTGAAATGTGCCTTAAAATTCAGTCTGCTGCCTTGTGCAGGGAGATTGTCTTCTGTTGGAGGTGTCCTTAGTCACAGGAGGGTGGCAAGAACACTGACTGGCAGCTGGTGGACCTGCCTGCTCCTTCTGTGTCCTGTTAAAACAAAACTCATGAAGTGCAACTTTGTTCATGTGCCTTTTCAGTGGGGCAACACAAGTGGAATATTTTTATGGCTTCCAACGAAGCATGGTGTAACTCTGACTGAAACAATGTGCATGCTTGTATGTCTAAGTGCATGTGACCTTAAGTTTTCCCACTGAAGCAAGTGTGGAACTTATTTGAGGAGCTTTCTGAAGTAACTGCCTTGATGACTCCAGGTGGAAATACAGGCTCTGAGAACTTTACAGAGAGCAGGCTGAGGACCTGTCTCACAGGGCTGTGACCTCCAAGGTTAAGTACCTTTAAATTCTCTCCAGTCCTGGATTCTCTGACGGCTAGAAAGTGAAGGCTTGGTAATATAATGTTGCTCTGCTTGTGTGCTGAGGCAGGAATGCATGGACTCTGCCTCTATCCCTGTATAAATTGAAATGGAGCATTTATTAAAGCATGAGATTATTAACATTGAGTGGTACCTGCAGAGTAATTCACCAGTGAAACTGTATCTAATGTTTGAAAAACCTTCTTGTAGTCAAAATGTGTTGCTGAGTAGCTTAGAAAAGATGTTGAAGCTGTAGGAGGCAATTTACAAATTCCTGAATGGAAAGATGGTGACTAGAATGACCTGCTAGGTAGTGCCTGCAGTTGTGAATACAGCTGTATGTAACACTTCAGTACTTTCAGCAAACACTGATTTAAGCTATAAACAGTTCCTTTACACAGTAGCATTTGATCTTGTCTAGCTTAGTCTGTAAACTCTGCCTGTGATGTACTGCTGTCATCCTTAGTTGAATGCCTCATGATTTCTAGCATCAATTCCTAGAGTAGGAAGCCAGTTTTACACACTTGCAGTATGGGGGTACTGCTACTTGTATGTTAGGCAAAATCAATGAAATACTTTTACATTGCCCATCACATGAAGCTGGAGCTGGCAGTTCCTTTTGAGCTTAACTTGTGGTTTGTACCTCCTCTGCACTTCCTAACACCACAAGCCTCTCTAAAATACTTTCATCAAATGATCAAGTGGTGTGTGTTGAGCAACAGTGCACATGTGCTGGTGTCATGTTTGACATAAAAACAAGCTTCACTTGCCCTTCAAACTGACTGCAATGTGATGGGCTACTTTTAGTAGTGTAAAAGCATGTTGAACAGAGGCAAAGCTATTTGAGTTGAAATGGAGCTTTCCAGTTGTTCTGCCAGGAGAGCCACTGTGGAAGTGACGAGGCTGTCACGACTGAGGGGGAAGCTTCAGCAGTTTGCAGAGTAATGAGTAACATGAAAAACTGTGCTGCATTTTAGTTTTGCAAGAGTTACTCCCATGACCTTTATATCTGTAATACTTGCAAGATCCCAGGCTGTGACCTGTTCCAACTATAGGCATGAGATTCATCAAAACTCCCATGGAACAGCCTTGTGTGCAGTTGTTTTCCCTTAGACACAGGTTAACTGATTTGATACCTATTTTGTTGGAGCTTCTGGTCCTTCGACTTAGTGTCAGCCTTACTGAACACTTTCATTCAACAGTAGCCCATTCACTTGGGGATTACAGAGTGCAGTGGTCATTGCTTAGCTTAATATACCAGCACTAAAATAGTAGAGTGTTTGAAACAATACTTTTCCTAAGCAGAGCATTATACCTGCCTAGTAATGGCTGTATCGAGTCAAACTTTCTAGTGGTTGCGTGTTTAATGCTCCATGCAAAAGCAGAAAACAATCCAGTTGTCAAAGTTGAAGCAGAATGCTGTCAGGATGAGTGACACCACGTGTGTAGCTTGACAGCTGATGTTTTAGCCTGAAAGTCACCTTCCAGACAGGAGATCCTGAGCAACCCAGAAACCAAGCATGGAAGCAGACACTGTTAAGCTGTGGAGTGTTGTGAACTAAAGTCTGCATGCTTTCAGTAAGCTCCTGCTGATCAGGTGACTTCTGTGGTCAGCAGCTTATCAGTTACCCACACATCTTGCATTTGGGTCACAGCCCTGCTCAGACAAACCACCCAAACCTTCCACTGGTAAATGGGTATTACGTCCTGCATCGAGGACTGTGAGGGCCCTTGTATCCAAGCGCTGAATAATTACTGCTATTCTGAATAAACTGATTACCCTGAACTGTGGTACAGAAGCATAATACTTCTCCAAGTGAAAAAAGATACTTTGCAGAAAAAGATCTGATGGCATACCATTAAATCTAGACCTCCGGTAGAGTTGCCCAAGACTGAATTTGCCTCAGGTTAAGAGCTGGACTTTGGGCATCTTGGTGATTGGGTTCAGAGCACTGCAGTGTCTGAGCCGTGGAGTGGTTTGTGCTGTGAAATAACTGGCACACGGTGGCTATTAACTAAAGCCCCTTCGTGCTGGTACTTCCAGCAAGTGCTGTGCAGTCATTTAGACTGCAGCAGGCATATGGCTTTGTAACAACTTGGGAGAAGCAGCCAGGTTTCCTCATCAAACTTGCTCTTGGCAAGTGACTCTGGCAAGCATCAGGACACAAGGCTTTTGTTGGGTAATGACTGGGCTTGGCTTAAGAGCTGCTCCGGACCTTGATTTGGCTCTTACTGGTATGTGTTCTGCTCAAAACATGAATCTCAATATATATATGATGGGAAGTTGGTCTCCACAATGTAGACAACTAATAAAACTTAAACCCCAGTTACATCTGGGGAGGACTTAATTTCCAGGACTCCTATCTATGAAGGATACAGACTATTAAACTAGTCTTTTTAGCTTTGGGAGACCTGGCTGGCCTGACACTTCAGGCTTGACTCAACCTCTTTTGTGGTGTCATATGAAGACTGATTAATCTGGTGGTCCAAGGTGCTCTGAGAGTGGACTGAGACATACTTTATTTGCATGAGTGAAGTTGTCAGTCAATAGCTGCTGCTCATGTAGCAAGGCATAAAAGGGTAGGAGATAAAGCTTAGTCCTAAGGAGTAGGCTAAGGATGCTTTTAAGAAAATCTTAGTGTCTAAATGGCAGCAGGAAAGTGTTACCCTGAATTTTTTTGCTGAACTGTATGAGAGGTAGATTTTGTCAGTGTTCTGGGGAGAGCAAGGTTGGTTCTTTCAGCATAGTGGAGAGAGGACATAGTTTCCTCATCTTGTTTTAAATGAGAGCTCTAATGTTTTTGTAACTGAAATTGAAACCAGTGTTATGCTGACCCTGCATATTTTCTATCCTCTGCTGGCTGGCCTGGACTACTTCTGCATGCAGTATAGTTCATTTATTTTGGAGACTTGAAAACAAGCCATTATCACCCTTCAGTGCCAGATAAATAAATGATCTAACTGGGGGCCGAACCCAAAGTGTTCTTTTACAAAAGCATAACTGGGTGTCACTCTTATCTTCTGCATTCTGTCCTTGAATATATGATCAATCTTTCTGGATCACATCCAGCAAACCAGTGGCTTAACCTAGCAAGCAATGACTGCAGAGCAGTCAGATTCCTGTGCCACTTAATTTCCTATCATCACTTGTACACAGCAAACAGTCTTCCAGAATACATTTAATGTGAGCACTGTTTAACCTACAACTTTCTTATCAATCACATGGAAGTACAACTAACAGGAACAGGAATCAACTATTAAATAGTCTCAGTGCTGGATCTTTGTTTCCAGGTAACAGGAATTTCAGGGGTTTGATGTACTTGGGTTTCTGGGGTTTTTTTTTTGGAGAGGGAGAAGGCACGCATGTGGGGTAAAATAATACTCCTCCCCTTTCACAAGGGGAATATCTGAGCAAGTATGTTGGCCTGAGCAGTCTGGCTCTCAGTATTCCCAGAGGAGTGATTTGACAGTCTGAACTATTGCTCCTTAGAGTGTGTGACTGGCCAGCTAATTCCCAAGAGTTCAAAAAATAACCCAAAACAAATGCACAACTTGCTTTAACACCAGCACAACTAGTGCACATGTCCCCTTTGCTGTCTGATGTGTATCTGGGGAAATCAGCTTGTGATGTAGGCTTGTTCTTTGTCTTGGCTCTTCTTCTGTTTCTGGCTTTAGTGTAGAGAGGGAAAAGGCTTACACTTCTCAGCGCACAGGTACCCTCATTGTTTCCAACATCATAGCACTTCTACCTCTCTAAAAGTCAAGTTTCCCTCAGAGGGATGAAAAAAGAGCAGGAATGGACAGTTATCTGTTCCCTTTATGCTCCTACAGTTATAACTGGCCTTACAGTTGGAGGTTTTTCTGCTGCTTTGTTTTCAAATCACATTTCCAGTTTGTTCTCTTCCAGGTGTGGTGTGTTCAAAACTCTCAATATGCAGGTACACAGTAGTAGATCTTTCAGTCTACAGGAGAAATGGAATTAAATCAGATAAGGTGTGTCCTCTTCCAGACAGTTGTTCTGAAATAGTTTGTGTGACAATTCAGGGTGCCATTTGAAAATAAGCCTTTTGACCCTATAGTACTAGTGGGATCTCAAATCTTCTTTGTATGCATATGACCTGGACACTATCACAGCCTTTCAATTGTGTAGCAGCCCCCAATCAAGCTGTATATAAAAGGGGTTTGGTTCCCATATGGTGAATTTTGTGCTAACATTAGATGCCTGTGCATCTAGTGGGCTTGGTATTGTATTATTAGTAATTCTTTTACTGATTAGGAAGAGCAGGATATACTTGTGGGCAAGTGATAGTCTTGGTGTGATGACTTAAGCCTCACTACTTTGTCTCAGGGTATTCTTAGCCTGTTCATGCCTAGATCTCTGGAATATCACTTTGTCTGTGTAAAACCTAATGAGTCTCAGGGATGTTCAGTGTAAACTTGACTCCACACCTTCGACAGATTTCACTGCATCGTCCTAGCTCTGTACAAGTCACTTCATGGAAAGCTACACTTACACAAAAAACCCAGTGCTCAATAATTTGAAACTACTAAACATATACATTTATCAGACTCCAAACTTTCAGCTCATTCCAGCAGGCCAATACTGCATGTTATTTCCCTGAACTCCACTTAGTAGCTTTCTCGTCCTTATTAACTGGGCTCCTAAATTAACACATTCTAAGAGATCAGTTCCAGTTCTTTGTTAAGGCTGGTTACTGAATAACTGGTTGTAATTAATGCCTGAATTTATTACTAGTACAATACTGGCTACACTGTTCCCTGCACTTCAGCCTCTTTCAGAAGCTTTTTGTCAACAGACTCCCTGTCTGGGTGGCTCTATGAGGAGTCTGTGTATTGCTGAGTATCTCACTTTCAGGATCCTTCAATGAACTGGTAAGTTGCCTTGATTGTTGATAACAACCTCATTCTGCCTGTTTGGAATTTAGCAACTGATGTGTCCCTAACGGCCTTCTCTGAACTTTGAAGTTCTAGGGGCTGCCCACTGACAAAACCACTTGCTGGTGAGTGGTCCATGGTCAAACATCCCTACTAGAGAAAGCTTTAAGTCCCTACATGCAATTGCTGTATTGACTGAATAAATATACACCATGGTTTACAAAAGACAAATTCTTTAAGTAGGTAGAGAATAAGATTTCAGCTTAGCATGCAGAAATTGCTGCTGTACAAATGATTTTGAGATCTTACCCTAGGAAACAGGATAAGAAAGCTGCTGCAGTTCTGTGCCTCAGTCTCAGTAAGTTAAATAGTAAAGTAAAGTAAAATTGCTTTGCATGTGAAAGAAATTGTGTGAAGTAGAGAGGTGTTGGTAATGGTTCCCCAAACTTTAATACTAAAGGTATACTGTCTAATAAGGGCATGTGTTTAAATACTTCAGCTCTGTATTTATAACATTTTCATTATGCAATATGATGTCCTTCTTGTGTCTAAATGAGTGTGGTCAGGGTGGAAGTGCTGTGCAAATGAAAGCAACACTTGGTTTATCTCCAGTAGCAGCATTCAATTCATTAATATTTCATCTACCTGTAACTTAGAAAATGAGTGGAAGCCTGCCTGGGTCAAATATTAAATAAAAATGGGTTCCTTATTTTTGCATTAATGACCGTCCAGCATAATTTTTAATTCTTACCTGGTGCAGCTATGCCTGTGCCATTATAATACTTCACTTTCTTGCTCACTGTTGATGTAGGGATTAAATAACTTCCTTTCTCATTGTCTGGGTAACAGTCATATCTTTTCAAAGAATGAGAATAACAAGAACACTGGCCAATTCTTGGTTTTCACCAGAGAAATTTTTAAAATATTGGACTAGACTGAGAGCAAAGCAGGAAGCCAAGGTTGGAAACTTCTGTGCTCCATCCTATCTGATAAAGCAAGCAAGAGCCCAGAACTTTCCTTCATTAATTTGTTAGCCTCACAGGACAAACTGAAGCTCTGAGTTGCTTGATGTGAACAGCTAAGACTAAAACTACACAAGTCTGTCTTCTTGCATCTGAAAGGGCTTGGGCTTGTAATAATGCTGTGACCCTTCCAGCCTTGCAGGGAATAGTGAAAATGCAGCAGGCTTACAAGTGATGAATGCATCTTACATTGTTTATATCTGCACGTGTAATTTCATGTTAGATCTGCACTCTGCAGACTTCTCTGCAGGCACAGAATTAAACTGTAGATCATGCTGGAAAAGCCTGAAAGTCTGGGTAGCTTTTTTTCATCAGTTAGGTGCAGGGCTTCACTCATTGCATATGTGGGGAGGATGTATCCAAAGTGACAGACAAGTGTCACTGCTCACAGACTAGTGGGATTCAGACTGGCTGCAGTGTAGAACTGCCAAAGCTTCTGAAATCAATTTAATCTCAGCAAATGGTTGTCAGGCCTGCTCCTCATCGTAGGAAGTGTTTAATAAAAAGCACATGAGAAGGCACATGCGTGTGTGCAGTTTGTTTTCTGTTCAGCAAGAAATCTGGGATCAAGCCACTGAAGATCCTACCCAGATGGCTGACTTAGCCCACGTGTGCCCTAAAGTAATTTGGAGTCTGTTTTGATTGCACTATTCTTCAGAAGGAATTGACATTTCATACCTGGGAAATTTGTCCATGCTAACTTCAGTTCCATGTTTGGAAGGCTGATAACACTTTATTTGCAGAGTTTTACTCTCCATGCCAGTGATGGTTTAAGCCTAGTTACCTGACAAGTATTCTTTCATTGGGTAAAATACAGGCTATAGTTGCACATTTTATATTCATCCTGTTTCTCTGGACTTCATGTATGAGTGGCGAACAAGGGCACACTAAGTCCTCAGAGGAAGGTGAAAAAGCTTTCCTAGCCAAAAGTTGTTTTATATATAGACATTGTGAACAGTACTGTGTATAAGTAGGAAGAATTTTGCAGGCATTATGTGAATTCTTTTCCTGCAGATTTTATTTTTTCCTGATAAACTAAGAATTTGTTATCCCCTAATGGTCTACACCAATTAAATTAACTTAAATTGCAGCTTGATTGAAAACCAGAATACAAGCTAAGGATAGTAATGTGCCACATTATGGCTGTTTTAATGTGGAATTGAAGCTTAAATTTAAATATATTTTGCGTTAGACGGAAAGTTTAAAACAAAATGGAAGTGACCTTTTGAATTATGACTGTTTTCCTATATAATCATCTGTACTTCTCCAGAGAAGTTTATGGGTTAAAAGTCTGCCCATGTGTTTTGCAGAAATATTTATATAGAGGTGATACATTGAACTTTGAAATTTGTCATTGGATGAATAAAAACTTAAAGCTCTTACAGGATGATAAATGCATTTCACTTAAATGAGATAACAGGGATGTGATGCCCTTGTTTTATCTATTAAATCTTGACTGCTATACAAAGCAACATTAAATTATTTCAAGTCTGTTTAGGCTCTTAAAATCTAATACATTTAAGGATATATATGCTTAACTGCTGATTGCTTTAATCAAATCTGATTCCTCCCAAAAATCTGGCAGGTGATTGTTCAAACAGTAAAAACATTAGTTTATTGCATATGCTAGTCCTGTAATTGAAAAAGTAAAATGACTAAGCAGAATGTTCTCAGTAAAGCTGCCAAAATAAAATACAGCCCAGAAGGGCAAGCCACACATTTCATTAAAATACGCTTCAGTAACCATGAAATTTATCACCCTAAGGGCTTCCTCGCTCTGACAAGTGACTAAAGTGTAAAATGTCAAATACTTCTGTTCTGACCAGTAACTTCCATCAACTTTGATATTGTTAGCCAAATACTAGATGTACTTTCTTGTTCACAAGCTACAAGAAATGAATAGTTTTCTTCCTTGGCTTCCTGTGTTACTGCTGAAGACTCACACCTACGCAGGCAGCACATGCAAATGTCTGCCTCTGTGGGCTCTGGGAGGTGGGAAATTCTGTGTGTGCTCATGAGTGAAGATGGAGGAATGGCAGGGAGCAACCTCAGCTTGTACAGCCATGAGAAGTTGATCCACGAGTGGGGCAAGGAAGGAGTGAACCTACTTGTCTTCCTCATGATGGATAATAGCAGTTCTGTTACCAATAGCATGTAGAAAATATGCTTTAATTTTGGTTACAACTTGGGCCAGTCATTACCTTTCTGATGGAGAAATCACTTCATTGTTATTTCAAGAACTTCTACATTTCAAACCCTCTGTCAAGGCTTTGTTTAGATAGGTAGAATACTTTCATGCCTTTCAGACTTTATAGTCATGTCTTCTGGCTCCTGTCCTTTTGATTATTTCCTCTCCCAGATTTTTCTGGTTGGCTCAATCTGATGTACAGCATGCTTTGCTCACTGAAGTGTTTACCTTGAATGTTGTTGTGCTTGATGAGGAATCTTTAGTCATGTGAGGTGATCCTTATGTCTAAGAGAACACTAGTACAAAAGTGAGAACATCTCCTTTCAACAGGTTACTGGCTTGGGTTCTGCCTCTCTGCTGTAATCCATAGATCTTCCTGAAAAATGTGTAATCCCTTCTCTAAAATCCTAACAGGAGCAGTGTTTGAATAAATACTTGCTGGGTTTTTGTTTTTATTTCACGCTATCCTTTGTAATCCTTACAGATCTCTGTTCAGTAAACCTGATCTCAGTGCATGGGCTGATAATACTTCTGGACCAACACTAGGAAGCTCCCAAAACCTGACTTGGAAATAGTCTTTTGGAGTCAGCTACTCTTCACGGCAAAATTTTGGAAGCTGTTGTAATGTCCTCTGAGTGTCCTACCCGTTCCAGTGATGGTTTCGTCTAAGGTTGACAAAGCCTGAATATATTCAGGGATGCATGGCATATACCACTGCTTATTAATAAGACTTGTGAAATCCTACATGACTAGTAATTTTTTAAAAGTTTCAAGTTTTTCAAAGTAGGATTTTTCCTGGAAGTCTTACTGAGTGACTAAATTCAGGCAATTCTACTTGTCTAGAATCAATTCTAAAATCTCTTACTTGAACCAAAGGCTTATTATAAGCCATCCAACGTGCCAAAGTGCTTGAAAAAGGCTTTTAGAAATTCTAGGCAAAACTAATGTACCCCAGTGTCGTCAGGATAACTGCCAGTTGCTCAAAGCCTCGTTCACTTCATATTTTTGGTTTGCCTGCTCTTAACAGCTGTATATTTTAAGGAGGTTTAGCACTTCAAATACTAAGGACTAAATGTACATGAGTATGTCAAGATAACAACTTTTTGTCTGCTTTCAAGGACTTGGCCAAGTACATGGTAAAGTTGAATGACAAGCCTGTAATTTCAACAAACTGTTACTTATAAACACCTTGCAGATAGTGAGACAGCAAAATAATTCAGATATGAATGTGCTATCCCTTATCAACTCCATGTATAATAAATGGATTTAGCTGGTTGTGAAGTTAGAGAAAGGAATCTGTGTTAACTATCTTCATGGGAACTGGGTTGGAAGCCAAGCCACTATCTTGTACCAGAAAAAACTGATAAGAGAAAGTATTCAGTTAAAGGTAGAGCAGTTCTTTAAAGAAATAGTCTGAAGACCTAAAACTCTTTGTAAAAGTTGAGATTAGATAATATATGCAGTATTCATTCAAGTACATGACTTTAGTTTTGCAACTTTAACTCATCCTCTTGTAGAAATTACAACTATCCTCCTGTTTTTCCCCCATTTCCCCCCACAGATGCAAGCCTGTAATTTCGTCTGCAGCACAGAAAGAAAACATCCCTTTGAAATTTATCTGGTCAAAACCACTAAACAGCTTCAGCCAGGTGTATGTGTGTTCCCTTCATACTTTGTCTGACCTCTGCTGTTAGTGGTGCTCCTTGCTTGGGATGCTGCTGTGGGCACTTACCATCTCCTGGAAGATGAATATCAAGACAGTTTTGAAAACGGATAAATTTAAGATATTATTGCAAGTAGAAGCTTGCACTCTAAGTTGCAAGTTGATTAGGAGTGACAGATCAGGCAGCTGGAAATGTAACATCTGGAATATTGTGAGGTCAGACTCAGCTTTCCAGAGGAGCAGTGAGAAGACTCTGCATCCGTTCTACTTTTAGGATCAGAGAACAGAAAGGGCATTCAGCTCTGTAAACTCTCAGAGCTATCTTGTGGTGTGCTTGTTCCCAACAGCTGCTGCTGAACCACAAAGATGATTAAACCACAGAAAAGTATAGAGACTTAAAATCTTGTTCTGGTATTTCTTCTGCTGTCAGAGCAGAGCAGCAGAGATGAATTCAGGCTGAATACAAGTGGAGCAAGATGAGGAAAAGTCAGTGATGCAACTACAAACTTTTAAGCACTAATAAAAGTGTGTGGATGACAAGATGAATGAGAGCTATTTAACTTTCTTCATGAAGCCCACACTCTTGCTAGATGTTATTACTCGAGCTCAGAGAATGGTCCTGTCAATCTGTTGAGATGCATAAGCAGGTAGTTTCAGTGCACTTTCAGTGCTGCATTCATTGATCAGCTCACAATTTGGTCAGTTCTTCCTCTGTTCTACAGCTTCTGAGATGGGAGGTCCTTTAATATTAAGTGCCTGTTAGACTAATCTTAAAGAGCTAGACATTGCTGTTTCTGTTTGTCTTTCAAATCAACACACATCAAATTTCACTTGTTACTCTCCAAGCTGTAGTTGGTGTGCCTTTTAAAAATTCTAAGGAGATATTCAAAATCTTCGTCTGTCTTCACTTGACCAGTTCTGCGGTCCTGAATTTAAGTTGTAGCTGTTATTTGCACCTATTCATACAGTCTATGGAGTCCCTTTTATATTTCTTCCTCTGAAGATGGCTTACACTAACTGCATGTGTATTTTGGTGCCTCTTTGAACAATAAAGGCACCAAACCAAACATACTTTGTCAGGTGTTCAGGTTATTTCTTCTTTCTCAGGATTTCCCACTTGGCTTGAGATTTCAGGATCTATCTAGGGTAATAGAATGAGCAAAAGGGAGTGCTTGTTCTGTGAGTGCACTTTGCAGAGAAGATCCCATCCCTTTTAGACGTATTGGATGTCTAGCAGGATGAACTGCCATCTCAGCTGCTACACCTCAGTATTGTGCTATTCTGTGCACTGGAATTCTTGAGTTTCCCTCATTGTTTTGCTCTTCACATATGCTGCTTTCAGTGCCTGCAAGTATTAAAGCAGCTCTACCTACTTAGAGAAATACTTCTGATACTATCTGACCACAAATTCATTCTGCCTCTGAGAATGATCTGGAAGGGCACTCTAGCTGGTATGCAATTAGCCTTGCATAAAGAAACAACCACTAGATTAGCTTTGTTTTCTAAACAATCAATCATGCTTGTATAGGCTGAACCTCTCACTGCCCTGTTCTTTATGTCAGCAGCCCTGTATCTGTAGAATGACTCAAGTGCAATCAGCTTGAATCTTACAGCTAAATTAACATTGGCTATGACTTGTTGACTTTAAATACCCTTTTTATGCAAAGAAACTCTCCCCTTCCTAGAAGCAGCTTGCCTAGTCCTGTAGAAACTATTGCAACAATGTTTTGTTCTTATGGATATTCAAGAAAAGCTGCTTTAGCATGTGAAAGATTAATTCACTGAGGATGTTTTAGGTAATTCAGCTGTTATCTGATAGTAACCTCCAACAGAAAATGCTTGCAGGAGTCTAGATACTTTTCAAACAGTACTTGCTCCTTGTTGGTTGGGGTGGGTTGTTTTTGGTTTTGCTTTTCTTGGGGGGTGAGGGGAGGAATAATAGTTTACAAGGGCAACCAATGTTCAAGGTAGTTAAATGTGTATTAGCATCTCTACTGCCTTTGCAGCCTGCTTGTGGTAATCTAGGCTGCCTTGTAACAAATAGTTACACTGCAGCTGATGAAACCATTGGTTCCTCTGAAACACTCTGCCCCTGGAAACTTGTCTGTGGGGATTTCAAAGGGTGCAAGATCTATGCTTTAGATGATATGACGCTTAGAGTTGCGTGGATGAGATCTGCTCCCATCCTACAGTGCAGCTTTGTTCCTTAGGTTATATGTAGAGTTTTCCTTGGAGGATGACAGCTGTATATTTTGCAGGAGGCATATGGGTAAAGTTGATGGATTGACAGAGCATGACTGAATTGTCTGACTGTGACAGGGCTAAACCTAGACTGAGAGATGTGTTTGCTTTCAAATGTTTTCACCTGCTGAAGGTGACTGTCACTTGCTAGAACTGCTGTAGTGATTGCACTGATGTGACAGCAGGGTATAAACACTTCTTTGGGGCAGAGGTATGGCAGGCCTTATCCCATAGTGTTGCAGATGTCTGCTGCTGAAGTGGCATGGATGCTGGAGCTTGTGCATCCTCTAAGAGAACAGATGACAGTCATTCCCAAATTAGGTAAAGTGCTAAATTCTGGCAAGCCTCTGCCAAGTATTTCATAGTTCTACAGAGTCACAAATGGAAGAGGTTTGTGTCCTCTAAATATTTCCCTGCTAGCTGGTCTTCATGTATCAAGTCCAACTGCCAAATACTTGTAGCCTCTTATTAATTTAGTGTACATGTCAGTAAATGCCTTATCCTGCCAGTTCTAACAGGGTTACAGCTTGGCAAAACACATTACTAAAATAGCATTCGTTCATAGTCCAAAATCAAAATATCCTGATCAAGCTGCTCTTAAATGTGGCCACCAGCTTTCTGTGAGGCTGCTTATAAAGCAGCTGTCTAAAGTGTATTATTTACACTAAAATTGTCTAAAATGGATGGTTTGTAACTTGGTCAAAATATTGTCTGTTTATTACCTGTATTTTTGTCTCCTATAAGGTGTAGCTCTTAAGTGGTGTGTTACCTGCTTTGTTAGAAGTATTGGTTGTCAAAGTTCTTACTGTGTTGTTCCTAAATACTGTGGATAAGGTCTGAAATCAGTGTGGTGATGCAACCCTTCTAATTGCTGATTTATCCAGATTTTTGACTAAACGGTGATTCTCTGATTTTTCTTAAGGTTTAGTAATTACTGGGGTTAAAAGGGGGATCCTTAATTTTGTTTATTTTACACCTTACTTAAAATATACAGGTTGTGCATCACTGCTAGGTCACCTCAAATGTTTATTTAAATAATTGAGGAACTAAATCAAATAGCTCTACTTCATGGCAGTGTACATAAATATGTCTGTCACGCTGGTATTTGGGACAGCCTAAAAAACTGGAGCAGGGATCTTCTCAAGTGCTCTAGCAATAATTTTTATGGAGTGTGCTTTCTCAACGCTTGTTTGTAATTATTTGCGCTGCTGAAGGGAGGCACTGGAGATGTTTACTGAAGGTGCTGCACTCTAAACTGCAGTTTCCTCTGTTAGCACCACCTCCTGCATCGCAGGTATGGGGCCACGGGGGTGAGAAGCAGCTATTTTAGCACACCCTTTGCAACGAGGATTTAGGAGGAGGTGGGATTCCTTTGGCACCAGGGAGGAATTAAGAAAGAAACATTTATCTCAAAATGTCTTTATTCCTTTCTTTCAGTAGTGTAGTGATGAGCTCCATTTAATACTTCATCGGGGATGTTAGAGAGTGTTTTCCTTGGCCCAGATGGAGCGAAGCTCGGTGAAGGTTGGGTGGGGAAGGGATCTCTCTCCTTTGTGCTGACAGGAGACAATTTCCAGCAATCGTGATGAGTTGATGTGGGCTCAAACTGCAGGTTAGGCTATAAATGGTGTCTTATTACCAGGCTATCACAGTGATGAGGTACCCCTTTGATCTGTGAGTCCACTCAAATAAGGCAAAATGAGAACACTTAGTGCAAGATGATATAGCCAGTTATAGATGCTTGTTTACAAACCCTTTGGAGAATCTGGAATGTGAGAAACCCTCTTCTCTGATGTTTTAGTTTTTCTCTGTGGGAGTAATTATTTCCTCAGAGTTAGTAAAATCCAGTCAAAACCTGACTTCTCCATCTTTGTTGGAGGGTGAACAAATTTCTAGGGATGTTTTCAAAAGCTTCCTTTAACAGTTTTCTGAGATTGAGTGATGGTAATGCGTTTAGGGACTGGTAATTGGAGATAATTCCAATGAATTAGACTTTGCAGATGCTAATGATATGCTAGAGGAAGTCGGTTTATGAAGATCTATGCTGTATTCTTTTTTTGTCTTGATCTATTGAATAGCTTCTGTAATTGTCTAATACATATTCTGTCAGTATTTGGGTTTCTTAAGCATTTGCAGCCTGAAGAAACCAGTCTGAATTTTCAGGCAGGGAATATGATTAGTTTAAATGCCAGTATGTGAAAACAATGTGCTTTTCAGAGCAGGTACAGTAACATCTGCAAGGAATGTCTAACTTTGCAGATACAGACTAAGTAATCAGTCCTGGCTTGACTATTTTAATGGATGAATATTCCTGAAAACACTAGTCTCAACCTATTATAGAAAGTATTTCTCATTCTGAAGAGTAATTTGCACGAGTTGCTCTGGTGTATTTCATTTCCCCCACTGCAATCAGGAGGACAGCCTTGGTGAAAGAACTTGCAAAAAAAAAAAAAGGTTACTACTGGCACCAATATCCTGATAGGATTATTCTTGCATCACCAGCCCTGCTGGGTTAGACATTGCCCTTCCTTCTGCAGGAAGGTGGGATTGTTGCAGTTAATCCACTTGGTAATGTATTAAGATATTTGCTGATGATAGCCTTAATTTTGTTTTCCTCTGTTGTTCTACTTTCTAGGGACAGAGGGAATGAAACCGTTTAATTCTGATAGGAGATAAGATTCATGTTCAACATGTTTTATAAACTTGAGGTTCTTTTAGTAGGGCATTCCAAGCTGGACCATACTTTTAGCTCAGGCCAGACTAAAGTTTGTGCCTATCTGACCAAATCAGTGGGTTTTCTTAGTGAAAGTCATTATTTGCAGCAGTGTCAGCCCATACAGCATATTTGCACACTGGCAGAATTATCTGTCCCCACGAGATTTTGAGTTTTGTGCTTTTGTGGTGACTTGGTTGTTATTTTAGTTTTGAAAGCTGTTAGTGCTTGCTGTCTTGCCCTTTACCTAATTTTGGGTGTAGAACCTCCTAATTGGAGATCCAGCTGTCACAAATCAGGCATGCCTATGCCTTTGCTATGCTGTGAAACTTTCTTAGTGCCTGTTTTTTCCCCAGCATCATTGGTCCCAGCTGTTATGTTTTCCATTAGCTCTGAAGGCTTTTCTATTGCTATTTATGCACATATCCCCTTAGCTGTTTACTTGTTTAATGTATCTGTATTAATAAACATGAAGGTAATGTGAGTATATATGAATTTTTAACCTATCAGTAAATCAAAATACAAGTTTAATCAGATAATGCTACCTCTCCAGTTTAAAAAAATGAAGTATTTCCTACTAAAAACAGCAGCAGCCGTGATTTAACAATGTAATCTGATCTAATATTAGTAACAGGCTGTGCCTTTAGGGAGCAGTATAATATCCAATCCACTGAATAAAGTCTGTCTCACATTAAATTCTGGATCCCTCTTAAAAAGATAGCTTCCCAGAATTGTTTCAGTAATTGCATAAAACCCCTTGATTTCCTATGTATTTTTCCCCGTAATGAATGGAGAAATTATGTTTCCCCCCAAAATACGAAGCATGATGAAATAATCCTGTCTTACGAAGATGTTCTCCCTGATGTCACAAGAACCTTCACCTCTCCACCTTGTCTTTTGAGCTTTCTATTCCTCCTCCTGTGTCTGGGCAGGAAAAGTCCCATCAGGGAAGTTTGTCATGCCCAAATTGCCATCTGTGATTGCATCACCAAATCTTCCAGCAGGAGCCAAAATCTTACTTTTCTGAATAAGTTGCAAGGGGGTGGAAGGAGGGGCCCCAACAAGGCCAGGGGGCTTCTAGTCAAGGCCGTGCTTTATGGAGAGAAGGAAGCAGGAAACCCTGTGGAAGATTTAACGTTGGCAGGGCTGGAGCTTGTAAGCCTGTGTATGTCAGGCTTTAATGATTTCTGGAATTTTGTATACATACTGAGGAAAGGGTGCAACAAGTCTTCATTAACCCTTCCAAAATCAAGCAGTTCACACCCTTCCTTTCATGCTTTGGATTGTGGTTTGGATATTTGTATTTGTTGGGGAAGTTGAGGATGTCAGATGTTCAGCATTAAGAGTAAAAAAACTGCCAGTATCATCTGTTTCTTAGATGAATTTATATTATAAATGTTATGTTCTGGCTTAAACAGCAAGGCAGAGGTTTTGAAACACATCAGCTGACTTACAGTGTGTGAAGAGTCCTGAGGGCAGGCAAAAGTTTGTCTTGGAAGAAGAGGAATAAAATGCTATTTCTCTGTGTGAGGTGAATTGCTCCATATTGTTTTAATTCACAACATGCTGTAGAATGACTTACCCCTGTCCAGACCTTGCTTCTGTGGCTGAAATTTTGTGGTAGCTTCAAAAGTAGGTCATGATGCAAAAGCACTGTGCTGTTTCTAGTGGCTCTTTTTTCTTTCGTTCTTTAATTTCAGGTTTCAAAATGAACTTGCTAAAAATCTTATCTAAGCCTCAGTCAGTGTTAATCATAGGGTTGTTTAGGCACAGTGTCCTTGTAGAAGAAGCTGGTTTATGCTGTTGTGTTTGACTGCTTTTGCTTACCTGAATGATGAATTAGATGTTGGGACATGTCAAATGTAGTTCTTTATTGCACCCAGTTAGCCTTAACCTTTTTCCTTTGGCAGGCTTTTAGTGATTCACAACAGGCCAGTCCAGTTTGATGTAAGACTTTTAAAATGAGAGGTTGGCTTTCAGGATCTGAAGTAACATTGCTCATCTATGAGACTGTTGTTAAGTAATACCTGATATAATTGATTTTTTAAAAAATTTATTCTTGAACAACTGTAGTCTTCCCCCTCTAATAGTTAATACAGTTCTGTTTTTAGAATGTAGAAGTTAAAAAACGTTCTATGTTTGCATTTAACTGTCAGAAGTTTTAATGGGAATTTAAACAACTACCTGCCTATAATTGCTGCCCTTTTGAACCAAAGGCTTTATGACTCATCTATATGATGGTGCTTTTAGAAAGTCACAGGGTTTGAGTCTACAGCTTTATGATGGAACAACTTCATCAGATCATAGAAGGATACAGATCACTGAACTTCAAGTAGGTTACTTGAGCACATTTGTCCAGCTGGGCCAAAAACTCCAGGTATGTGTTCTAGACACAGTTCTTCCTAGTGCGATGTCTGAACACTTGAGTATTGACATGGGCCAAAAAACCTTCCCTTGTGGCCAGTTCTGTTACTATAAACAGCTGCTAATAATTAGCAACAGAGCTGCAAAACAACCAGGGAGAAAATAGCTGCCTGTTGGCCAAGCAAGTGGTGTTCTGCCTTGCATCTGGCAAGTACAAGGAGAATACATGAGAGCTCTCCCAGCATGCCAGAGGATCCTTCTGAACAGCAGGTGTCTGGAGCTGGGCAGATAAGTTTGCTGTTGACGAACCCCTGTGGCTACACAAGGTCAAAAAGCTTCTTTCCTCTGAGAGCTGCAATTTCACACTGGCTTTAGGTATTGCTACCCAAAGGCACACTTCCCTGTTATGATGGTATAGAATCAGGTAAAACCAACCTGATTTTATAAAGGATTCCTTTAGCTGCTGAGACATGTTTTTGTCAGCTTAGTTTTCAGCCTAGATCAGTTACTGTGTCTGGTTCACTGCTGAGCTGCTGTGCAGGAAGCAGTGGGAGTAAGGAACCAGGGGCAAAGAAGGGAAGAACAGACTGGTGCTGTTAGAGGAAGTACTTGTTTATACCAGCTTAGTGATTGAGAAACCTAGAGTGTAAGCAGTATAATAAGCTGGTAATGTATTTTATGTGATATTTCTGTAAAAAATCAGTTGCATTGGCATCTTAGAGTAATTTTTAATGTATTTTGAGAATGGGCAATGTTTTGTGATGTAGTGTAGCCATGCTTCCAGAGGGGTTGAAGGTCAGCCTTGCCTTTAAGAACTGTTCTTTCACAGCAGCATTCTCTTTGTCTGTTGGTGTGATGGAGCACAGAGCATTTGAACTCAAAACACCAGCAATTATCCTTGGACAAAAGCCATTTTACTCTTTAAAAGGCACAAGCCCAAACGATGTATCCTTTCACAAGCCAGTCAGATGCTGAAGCAGAAGCTTTGCACTGAATTGTGGAAATAATAATAAGTGATGTTTGTCTGCAGCATGGGGGTAAAAGTGTTCAGCCAAACATTTAGCCTGAAAAAAAGACAGATAAACTCAGAATGCCTTTCTTTCTGATGCTGATATTAAAGCTAAACTTAAATCACACTAGATAACTTATCAAGATATGGCCAGATTACTTGAAAACCTGAGCATAAACCAACTTGGCAGAAAAGTATTTGACAAATAAATGGAATGACTGGGCGCTTATAGGCTTGTCAGCCTAACATAATTCACAGGTGAAATAGTGTGGTTGCTAGCATGGACATCTGTGGGATGCACTCACTGAAGAAGTGGAGGAGGGTAAGGTCTAAGGGTCTGGGAGGAACAAAAACCTTGTCCTATTAGACTGGCAGCTTCTGGAGTCTTACATGTTTTTTCCAGTTAAACATTTGAATATTTCATGAAGAAGTACACTTGGGGTTTTTTTTATTGTTTGGTTTTTTCGATGTGTTGAGCAAAATGGATCACTGACAGGTCCTAATGTAACTATGATAACTGACCAGAATCATTAAAACCTGCTTAAATTCTGTAAGAATTGGTAAAGAAAAATAGCTAAGAATCAAGTTAGTGGTAAACAATGAAAATAACATTGTATGCAATGATGGCTCAAGGTGTCTCTTCATCCTTCCTTGCAGCATCAAGAAGATAGAATTCATTTAAACCGTAAAATCTTTGAGTTAGAGTGTTTTCTGTACCACTAGAAAGTAATTCCTGTGAGCAGAACTGAATGCAGCTCTTCGTGATTTGAGACAACTTTTTACAAGTCTGTATCCTTGCATGTAAAAGAAAGTCATAATAATGTAAGAGGCAGATCTGGAAGACAAGAGATAACTACATAAATGATTGGAAGTTAATGCAATAAACTTTAAAGACCAGGATGAGAGAAGGGGGTGGTTTGCCTTGGCTCAATTCTCTTCTTTTCCCCGTAGATATTCAACAGCACAGAACTGTTTCCATCATTTTCAGTTTGCTTATTCCAGTTTTTCATTATCTGTGCTTATTTTCCTCATTTTCTTGGGTTTTTATAACTAGTACACGCATACTCTGTTGAGATTTTCTTACACCAATAAATGCCTGAGGGAATGCCCAATGGCCTTATTGGAAGAAAACCCTCCAAAAGATTTGAAGTCTTCTCATGGTATCCGGTTGAACCCATTTAACTGTTATCTACTTGCCAAACTTTACTACAGCTCAAAAACATACGTGTGTGATTACCTGAAACTTGCTGTGTACTCCACAGCTTACAGTCATATGCTTTGGTACTGGTTCAGAATATTTAGTTACTTGTCAAACAGTGCATTCCTATACTGTGTTAGCAAGAGAGATCTGGAAATGTGCATTAAAAAGATTTGGGCAGGATCACTGTTAACCTCGTTTTGGTATTGATGGGTGTACTACCTGTCTGGTGACCTCCAGATGGTGGTATCACAAATTCAGAAACACTGCTTGTCAAACCCCCAAGTCCTGAACTTACAGAACACACTGAGATGTGTGACAGAAGTCGTTTGCCTGAGGCATCAGGTTGTTTAATTGTGTAGCATGAGCTTTTTGTACATCTTAAGCATCGTAGTGCTCCCTAAGGATAAGAAAACTATGGAATTTTGTGGGCCACAGATATGACCTGTATAACACTTCCCCTTCTTTGGAAAACTGTAAGGAAAGACACTGATTTTCTTCTGGTTCTTTAATGGTTCACAAGCTCTGTCTGTGAACAGTACCTGTTTGAGGCACAGGATTACTGACTTGTCAAGCCTGTAGCATGTTTTGTGTTTGACATAGTCATATTATGCCTCAGTAGAAAGTAGACTGTAAAAGTATAACAGATATGACTGCAAGCAATTTGAGCAGCTTTATAAAATTTTGCTCACAGATTAGTTTTCAGAATATATTACTTGCCTTTTTGTTCAAATATTAACTAGTGCTTTATAGGTTTTTGTCATTGCTACAATGTGGCCAAAGGTCAGAGCAAAACACATGCAATTAGGCTGAAGAAGAACCAGTGTGAGCAGTCCCCTCCCTTTGTAAACACTTGGCAAGATCAGGAATATTTCTTTATCTAAAGTTGTCTTCACACCCAACCTGCGTACAATGCCCGACATGATTCTATACCCATGGATGAAATTCTTCACTCTACCACCTTATTTGCTATTAGTTGTGAAAATGGCCTTGAAAACCAGCCATAAAAAACAATTTGTGCTGGATGCAGACATCAGAGAATCCCTCATTGGTATTTTAATCCAGCTTCTCTTCACGTGCCATTTACTTTGGAGTTCTTTGCTGCATAAAAACCCCTGTAATATTTACTTCCATCAGGTAAATGAATTTGTCTCCCTTTTTTAGAAGAAAGAATGCCACTATTCAAACTTGCCAAATTCAAAATGGACTTGGAAAAAGCAGTAGCAGAATATGTATCAGTCTAAAATGAATATGAACACAACTGAGCAGGGCTTAGGAAAGGACTGAAGACTTTTCTGAGAGGCTCTTGTTATTCTCTGGCTCTTGTATTAGACATGCACTTGGAGTCAGATGAAAGTGCTGCAGGAAGTCTAGCATTATGCTTACCACAAAATTGACATAATGGAACAGTAATTCTCTGTTCTTTTAGATAAAACCTGTCCATTGTGCCTCTTACTATTGCACTTGAACACTGTAACTGCTTTTTCTGGCATGTTTAAAATATGCTGTTCTTATCTGTGTCAATTACAGCTTCAAAGTCTACCTCCATCTACCACCCATTATTCCTGGCTCTTAAATTATCTGATCACTCCCCATCATCTTCCACTTCAGAAATAACTTTTTCAGTCCTCTCTTAAGAGCCTTGCTCAAATGGGCTAAATCTCAGACAGCCTCTTTTGTCCTGCTTCTTTATCCTCTGCAGGGACAAATGCTCCCACCCTGGTGTCATCCTCCTTGCCATGTGCAGGCTGCCTCAGTGCATCAGAGAATATTCTGGTGATGAACTGCCTTCCTCTCAGTGCCTGGTTCTGCCACCCTGTAACTGCATATGGAAGGAGGTGTTTGGGGAAGGGGAATTAAATCCTTCAGAGGAGGGGAAATTCGTCATGAGAAAACACTAGAGACTTTAAAGCCAGATTGTACAGCAGATGACCCTTAGTCTGTAGTACAACATCCACGTTCTGGTGATTTTTGAATAATAAGAACTAATATGTATACTTTTAAATTCTACTGAATGTCACTTTGCCTTAGTCTGCCAGCAATTAAACATTTTATGACTAGTCTAATTAAAATAATTACTCCTACTCTGGAACATGTATTTTATAGGCTTTACTCACTCGAACTTATGCAAAGTGGATGTGATTTTTTAAATACACACTATCATATTTATGATAAACTACTTATATCTTAATTTCTGTTAATTCTGAGTGGGTAGAGAAATGCTTTCTCGAGTTCTTTTTGTTCTGAGCTATTTAATGCTTATAGAAGAACTTTGAACTTAAAACTTTGTTTATAGAACTAGTTCAGTAAGTTCTTTTAACTTTCAGATGTGATTTAAAGGTTTGTCCAACTCAAAATAAAATTTTAGTATTAGTTTGTTGTTGAGGTGACCAAATGTGAGAATTCCAGTTATTCTGGGGAGCCTGGAAGAGGAAAAAACCCAGACCAAAAAGCATATTTTTGAATGGAAGAACAAAATATATGCAGTACACAGCTTGAAGGAGAGTGTCAGCAGGAGGGAGCGCTCAAGATGGTGTTCTCATGATTCTCTTTTAGCATAACAGTGTCTCAGGTCACACTGAAACAGAGCTGCTCTTGTGATGTGCTTTTAACACCAAACATGTCATCTGTTTCCTAAGGCTCATTTTTAGGCTCACCACTAAATGATCTGGGGTATGCTCAAGCCCACAAAGAGTTTTTGTTGCCACAACTGAAGGGACAGGGAATTGCAGCATGGGGACTTCTACTTAGGCCAGCTTTGCTGTGAGAGCCAGCATTTCATGGAACTATATCCCTCTGGGATACGAGCTCAGTCACACTGTGTGCAGAGATGTAAATATGCATCCTTCTAGTACAAACATTATGTAATGTGACTTTTTATAAGATGTTTTGTTGTCTTATAAGTGCTTAAACACGTTTTGATTGGCATGGTGCAGTATTTGTACATCTGCTTAGACTTTCTGTAGCGCAAAGGAGGGGAAGATACAGAAGAAGTTTGTCTTACCTGGTTAGAATATATTTTAATAATTTTAATGGATGGTGAAAGATATTGTACCATTCTGCTTTCACAAATCTCAGCAGCCTTGTAGGACGTGGGAGTAAGACGCTCTGGTCTTGTGTGCAGGAAGAAGATGAATTCATATGCTGTATATATCTTCATTAGAAGTTTGAATATTTAAATATCAATCCTTAGTTATGTTCATCATGGCTTATTCTGCTCATGCTTGCTTGAGAAATATCTTCAGTATAAGATAGTGTGATAGTTACTGCAAAGTAACGAGCAACTTCCAGAAGTCTAAATGGAGATGTCTGTGTGACCATGGTAATTGATGAATCATCTTCCTGGCATAGTCCTGGAATATCCAATGCAGTTTCTGGAAGGTAACCTGCTTTAAATTTCCCAGAATTTTAGTCCTGTGCTCAGTGTTCTGAGGATCTTGGACAAGTACCCTGATATTCTTCTGTGGCTTTGTGTGGGACAACAAACCAGAGGAACTTGAGTACAGTAAAGCATCATTTAAATATGAGGCGTAACTGCATTTCAATGGAAAGTGCAGAGGTAGGAGGGAACCTGGAATAAAAGACCCTACACTAGGCAAGGACAATGGAAAGCATGAAGCAGGAAATAGGTTATATGGTTAAGCAGGGGGGGGACAATATCCTGAAAAATGCTATTGAAATTCTTAAATGCTTGCTTTTTGTTACAGATTAATCAGCCACTCGATGGGGATTAACAGTGGAGCACCTCTTTGTGTCGCCTTTCCACCTCTCTGTAGCACGAATAACAACTTCAGCACTTCTTCAATAATAATTATGAAACTGGTATTAACTGAATGGCAATTATGGATTTTTAACTCTAACTCACAGTAAACCAGCAAGCCATATGTTGAAATTCCTACCAAATAGCTTTTCATTCTTAATGTCTCGTATCTATACAAGAAGTTGCAAGATACCTGTTTGTACAAGAGGAATATAAGCATTACTTGCCTGAGGAACAGAAGCTGAAAGAGAAGACACCCTAACTTGTTTGTGGAGTTATGGTAGTATTATTTATATAGATATAACAAATATATATATTTTTTATGGTAATGAAAATGGCTCCTCAGAATGCTGACTCGGAATCTATGCAAGTTCAAGATCTACCTGTGGCACAGCTTCAGAAACCAGAAAACAAGGAGAATGAAAGTAGGGAGGAGACCATTAGTGAAGGATCCATAGACCGGATACCGATACGCCTGTGGGTGATGCATGGTGCAGTAATGTTTGGCAGGGAATTTTGTTATGCCATGGAGACAGCTTTGGTAACACCTGTATTGTTACAAATTGGTAAGTAATTCTCATTTCTGTTAGTCAAAGCTTTCTATATATTTTTGCATTGATTGAAGCCAGGCAAAGAGGGAAGATGTCTGCCAACTAAATTACACAAGGTAAAAAGGATTTTGATTTTTTTCCTTATTGTCTGTGCCACAGATTCAATTTTGTGATCATGTTTAAGTGGGAGGGATTTCTGTATGCATTCATCTTCTGCATAATATTGCTTCCCTCTGTAAAAAATGTAACCTGGTTTAAATCTAAAATTCTCTACTACAAGGTAAGTGTCCTAGAAACTAGAAACAATATTAGGCTATAAAAGGTTGCAGTGAAGCTTTTTCTTAAATTTACAGAGAAATGCTTCAGGTTACAGTACTTTAGAATAAGCAGTTAGATAAATTAGTTTTTCCAGGTACTAGTGAAATATTGCATTTATTTCTAACCACTAATGAGTCTTGCCTTGTGTGATTAATCTGTAATTTATAACGTGAATACATATGAATAAACCATGATATCAACATTAGATGATAATGGGGGTTTGGAATAGGGGTAGTCAGAGTTACATTTTGTGGTGAGTATGGTCATTAGGTTTTAAATGAACTGTTTAGAGTGTTAAGAGTATCTGGTATTACCTTTATCAAATCCAGAAACCCATGTTCTCCATCAGATTTCAGAAGATATTGCATGACACTGAATGGAAGTACCAGACTGAGTGTGCTTCCATGAGGGAATAAGTCAGCCATGTGTGTGCACTGTATAATTGTATATATACTTGTATATGTTTGCTCTGGCTTACCTGTGCACATGTGCATTACAGCTTGCTTGGCTGTGGCCAAACAGAAGCACTCAACCAATGAAAAAATAATTCAGTGAATACTATTTAGAGCATTATTGAAAAATTTCAAGGTTAACATCTTGAATGAGACACACATTATTTTGTTTGACATGAGAAAAAGGCATTATAGATTCAGCTTGTGAGCATGTGATGTACAAGTCTTCTTATGCAGTCTTCCTGCAGTTAAAAATGTGCTTTCATATGAAATTGCTCATTGGTTTATTTTAAATGAATGAAGGAGTGAATAATCAGTGCAGTTAGTGCCATGGGAGATGCTGATGAGTTAAGTCTCCATGTTTTCCTGAAAATTTTAATTTTCAGAGCTCATCAGATGGCCTTCATGGATGTATTGTTTGCATAGTTAAAACAGATTCTAAAAAGCTCCAAAAAAGAGCTTTTCTCATCAACTTGACTTGCTAAATAAAACACACGCAACTTCATCTAGGAATGTTTGTAACATTCATAACTTGTTTTGAGGTTCTGTCTTTTGGGTAAGTTGAGATTGAGAGACTTCAGTCACTTGCACTGGCAGCATTGATTCAATAACTGTCTACCATAAACTCAAAAACTTGCATCCTGCTTTGCATGGAGAAGATCCCTGGGTTTGTAAGTCACTTGTACGTTTTTGTTTGCTTTATTTGTGCTGGCACTTGAATGATTAAAATGTATGGCTGGCTAAGCTGACTTTACCTTACCACAGGGTAAGGTCAGGCAGTATAAATAAACCATCCTCTTAATTACTGACCGGTCTCCCAGTTTACGTTTCTTTTGTAAGCTTTTCTAGCTGTTTCCTCCAGATAATTGAGAAATATCTCTTCCCTTCCTTCCCTAACCTCAGTGATCAAAATAACATTGGGATTTGGGGGAAGGGAAGAAGAGAGCTCTCACTCCTAGAAAAGCTGCAAATCAACAAAGCAATGCCACAGTCTGTGGGGATGCAGCGATGATGTTACCTGCCCTAGAGATAAGAAATGGAGGTAGCAGTTACAAATGTTAGTGCTTTGGGAGCTAATTGAAATATTTTGTTTGGCTTCGGTTCCCTCAGCAGGGCTAAAAACAATGTTGGATTCACTGAAGGGTTAAGTTATTCACGGGTGACTTATCTGGCCTGTTTGTTAATTACCTCTTACATGGTTCTGTTTATCTTTATCAAACTCAACATCTGTCTGCCTCAGCATGAGCTATATTTATTCCTCACTGGAGGGGGTTGCAATATAGCTGTCAAACTGCTGTAATATTCCCTTTGCTTCTTGTTTTGGTAAAAGCACAGATCAGTTTCTGTGAGATTAAATTGGCTTGAGAAACTATATTTGAGAATTGGCACCTGGGGAAGTGTGGTGACTCAACCAATTGTGCTTATAATACATTGAAGAACAAGAAGCCTCTTGGGTATCCAAAAAAAAGGTGACTCTTCACAGAGTGTGTTGAATATTAACAATTTAACTTTACAGTGTGTGCTTAAGCTTTTCTGTACCTCAGAAAACTTTGGTCACTGAAATAATCTGAGATTCTTATCAGATATCACCATGAAAACCTTAGGCACATTAGTATGGTGTTACTTGCTGCTTGCAGGTATTTGACTTTCCTTGCAGTGTGAGTACCCTGGATCAGAGGTGTAGTTATGATTTGGCAGGTGAACAACCCGTCCTACTTGTTCTGTAACCCACCAGATTTTATCAACTGAAGGTGATGGTCGTTTAGATGGTCCCTTTCCAGTTCAGTGGTGGTTGAATTCCCATTGTGTTTGAATTTCCTGAGGTTCTGAAATCTTAACAAAAATCTGAAAGTATCCATGAAAGCTGCTTGAATCAATGGATACTGTGAATTGGAAAGGTCCTGAAGTGCCTGAGTTGCTCCACCCTACTGAAATAAGTTCTGATTGCTGACTTTAATTGTTGTCTTCATTGCTATGTTTAGGTTGATGTTACATTGCTGTGTCAGAAATGCAGCTACAAATCTATAACAGCTTTGCAGTAGCTTAGCAACAAGTACAAGCCAAATATATATGGGGTTTTTTATTCTAACTTGCTCTTTGATTTCTTCGTATCCGCAGCTTAAGAATTTAAAATGAAGCAATGAACTTGTTGACAAGGATTCCAAGGATGTTAAGAAATGGCAAATATGAGAAGAGCCAGTCTGAGTCCAGATGAAATTATATTAGATGTCACTTTCAAAAGTTATAGTCTCTAAAAATCATTAACCTTTTTGAGACCTGTTCAATAAACAGTTTCTGCCAGCCAGCATTAAAATTTTACCAGAAAATAAGCTTTCAGCACCTTCAGCACTCAAGGTTTACTTGTTCATCAGTCCAAGGGTTTTGAGAAACTGAGTCATTCATGTTATTCTTGAGTATGCTCTGTGCATTAACACTGCTATTTGCTTCCCCTGCACATAAACTACTACAAATTCCATAGGAGCAGGATGAGGCCTTTGTCTTCTGAAACATCTGGTACTTAATGCTGCTTATCTGTGAGAGGGAATTAAAATCCCTGCTATTGTTTGTAAATGACAGTGTATTTTCTTCCATCATTAAACTTGGCTTCTAAGGATTAAATCTCTAAAATTACTTCTAGTTCATAAGTTCATGGAAGATTTGGATACATGGTAGAATTTATTTTGTGAGGGATTTTGCTTGAATAAAAACAAAAGGAGGACAAACCAAAGACTGGTGTGGTGTAAACTTTGAGAAATTGCTTTTTGAAAAAAGTTGTTCAATGAAATCACAATACAAGACTTTTGTTAATAACACTTTAAACCATTAATAAATAACTTGGTAATTTCAGATTATTTCTATTTTAATTCAAACAAAATTTGAGTTGTAATGCAAGCAGTTTAGTTCTTCTGGAAGGTGGTATCTATGTGCTTGTTTCATTAGGACTATGGAAGAAAAAACAATCTATTTTGTGACTTGGGGTGGCTGCTGCTTTTTTTCAGCATGAACTGTCTGACTAATGAGTAGTGGTAGCTGCAAACACAAAGCCTCACGTTTTATATTTAATATGATAAAAGCTTTGTCAAGCCTTTACTGTTGCTTCAAAGGCTCTTTCAATGCTATTGAGTGTTTTATGAATAGTTAATAGCACAGAAATAACTGTCAGCACCAGTGCTGTTCCTCATTCCTCATTCCTCCACATAAATTAAATATATTACACTAGTGCTTTTAAAAAGAATCTGTGTACATTTACATAGTTTCATAAGGAAACATAAGGAAAGTGAGTTTACATGTGCTGCTTACCTTTATAATGTCACTTAAATGTAGGGGTATTTGTCTGGTGTAGTACAGGAATAGCTTTTTTATGCATTTCATATCTGAGTGCCTATCTATGATGGCATCACTTTGTTTTACTGTGAGAATTAATGGGTTCTTGTAGTAAACATTGGCTAGCCTAGCATTAAATATTGAAGTTGGCCATTTTAAGCTTAACCTTGAGCATTGGTGTTGTTTTAAAGCAATAACACTGAGGAATAGCATTTCTGGAAACTGTATTTCACTGTTGTTAATTAATAGATTTCACTAAAAAGAAAGGCTGAGCTATGCAGAGCAGAATACCATAGATTATTTTTGTTTGGAAAGAAATTATTTCTCTCATTAGATCTTTTCAAATCAGCAAAATGCTGTAGTTGCTCGTGTCTCATATGTAGGAAAGCTGTTCAGGGGTTTGGGCTGTTATTTTACAGCTAGAGCATTTAGATATAATATATCATTAAAAAATAATTATCTAACATTCAAAATTCATCCAGCCTAAAGCTTAGCAGACCATGCTTAAAGGGTCTTGAAATCTAGTTCATGAGAAATTGCCAGTATGGAAAAAGTGTGTTAAGCAATAATTCAAACTGCTGATTCTGAGAAATCTCTGTGGTAGCTGAGAACTCATTATGCTGAAGAGATTCAGTATTACAGAGTGAACTCTTTTAGTGTGAAGTAGTGACTCTCCCCATTGAAATGCAGTGTTGATACCTGCCTGAGAAGAATGTGTGTAGGTAAACGGAGATTATTCAGATGTATTTAGAAACCAAGCATGAAATGTTACAGATGAATTGGCTTCTGGGTCTGTTTCTTCAAAGGAATTAAGGTATCAGTTGCTGACTCAATTCAGTGTGGAAGAGGATCGTCTTCCTAAGGCTAAGCCTGAGATCAAAGGAAATCTAAAAACCTTTAAGATCTGGTGGGGAAGAAGGGAGCAAATGGTTGGATGGGCTGTTAGAGGCTGCCTATAATTCAAGTGAAAAAGGGCTGAGTGGCTGGGAAACCTCTTGCAGAGGGAGCAAGCTCTTCAACATAAAGCAACATCGACATTTATTTCAGCTCAGCTCAAGCAGTTGAGTTTATTCCTCATCTCTGCCAGAGGTTATATTAAGGTTATATGTATTTTTAACGTCTTTCTGTAAAGCTGCATCTTCCATTCTAGCTGTGGTTTACATTACTTTGTCTTACTGGGAAGCAACTGAGTTGCTGTAGCCTGTTCTTTGACTCCTGTTCTTTGACTCCCGGAGTTAAATTCCTGTTTGATCCAGCTTCATCTGTGCTCCCAGGTGTGGCTGCATTTGATGCTGAGAGTGAATTGCAGGATCTGAATTCCTCGTTGAAAGAATTAATTACTTGAGAGCTGACCTGTCCCAAGAGAGGACTGTTACACTGCTAACATAAGGTCAAGAATTGAATATACAGCGCATCCAGAAAACCTGGAATAATAAACAAATCTATTTCTTTGCGTTGTTAGCTTTAGAGTTAGTCTGTAAGATCATGTAAAGTTTGTATTCACATCTCATGTGGTGGAATGTATAAGACTACAAATATTGTGCCTGAGGCACATGTTAATTGCTCTATAAAACCTCCCCACCCATCATTTTTCTCTTATTGACTAATTTTATGCCCAGTAAGGGGTTGTGTAAGACTAATTTTACTGTACTTTTTTTTTTTTTACTAACAAGCAAGAAAGGCTTTCAAATCATGTATCACTCTTGCATAAAATATCTTTTGACCTCGAAGCAATATCAGCAGAGATTTTGAACACAGATAGCCCTTAGTGGAAGGTTGGGTTAAAGATCTATTAAAAGCCCTTTCAAAGAAAGATGCTATGGAACTGTTAACAATTTTAATCCTGGGGGCAGTTAGGAGCATGTGCTTTATTTTCATATCAAGGCAAATGCAATGTGGTCTGGCAGTTGTGCAATAGCTGTTACTGACAGCTTTTTTAATATCAATGTTCTGTTTTTCTTTAAGTAACACTGAATCTGGCCTTCAGAGGCACCACTGATAACACATGGCAGACTTTCAGCTGGGGTAATGTGAGGATTCCTGCTGGCTTTAGGGTCCAACAGACTATGTGACTTTGGATGAAAAGCCTTACTGGGAGGGGGAAGTTGAATGCAAATGACTTCAGAGGCTTCTCCTGTAGCATGAAATATGTTTCCTATTACTTAGCAGTAGGTAACCTTTTGTTCCTTTTTTTTTTTTTTTTTTTTTTTTTTTTTTTTTTTTTTTTTTTTTTTTTTTTTTTTTTTTTTTTTTTTTTTTTTTTTTTTATTTTTTTA
>WBMZ01000838.1:32956-64903 GCA_013400975.1 Atrichornis clamosus
TTTGGCTGAATAAGGTCTGCTGGAGAAGCTACTTCCAAAATAAGGTTCATACTTGCTACGGTGCTTCTTTTTCCCATTTCAAATCTTTAACAGAAGTCCTTGATCTTTTAATTGTGTACTGTGCAAATGTTAATGCTTCCCCCCCCCCCCCGCTAGCATAAAGAATGTTCACAGTAAAAACTGTGAGTGAACACTCCTTTGAATCCTTGGAAGTTTTAATTTTAAGAGTTTGTGTGATCTGAGGTTAGAGCAAGTGACCAATATATGACATTAGAAATGTGAATAGATCTGAGAACTGTGGACTGATAGAAGCAGCACAGTGCAGGGCAAAGCAAACTGTGAAAATGCAGACTGTAAGTGAGGGATGAACATTTAAAAGCAATTTTTGCTTTCATTGTCACCTCTGTTCTTTAAATCCTTTTTTTTTTTTTTTTTGCAGCAGTAGACATTTTAGTCTGTGATTTGTCAGAAGAGCTTGAAGCCTCCAAAAATGATCACTCTCTAAGAAGGAAATGCACATCTCTATTCTTATGTAGCTGCTGCTTCCTACCAGTAAATATTTCCTGTCCAGCATGCTGCCTTCTTTTTATCTGGAGTAGCCAAGGGTTAGGAGAGGCTAAAACTGTTTGACATGACTTAGGTGTACTCTGAGATCTGTGTTCCCCTTCTTTCCCAAATTCCTTTTCTCTTGCCCCAAGGAGATCTAATAAAGCAGCAGAAATAAGGACTAGGGACTCATTAATAATGCTGCTACAGCTAATAGTGGTAAACTGGGTATGGGACCATATTAAATTAAAACATATTTTTTCTATTTTAATTTTCATATCAGCCAATAGCCTTAAAATCTTTTTAAGTCTATCATAAACATGGTTTTTGCATCTCTTATAGTTGTCAGTGAATTGATTTGAAATTCTTTCTTCTCACACATACCAGACCCACCTTGTTGTTAGAGTCAAGACAAGCCAACAGGTTTTCTGCTGCTTTCAAGGCAGTTCTAGAGTAGAAATGGGCACAGATGGGAGGAAAGGAACTGCAGAATCCCTGGATTTTTACTAAGATTTCCTGTGAGTAGTGGGGAAAAGATGAGAGAAATAGGGACAGACTTTGGCCTCCTGGAAATGTGCTAAAATTGAGTGCTTTTAAACACACACATTTATGCATCCTCTCTCTTAGCTTAAACCCTTCTTCTTAATCTGCTTTCCGCCCACATGCCCACATCTCCTACTTCTGTCTAAACACCTTTGTCTGGAGCAAGATGTCAGGTGAAGCCTTGAATGTACATGCATGAGTTTTTCTGTTCAGAATTTGAGTTTGACCCTCAACTCTGACCGAGAGGTAACTTCACCACAGCAATAACAGATGAAACACGATAGTGTTTCCATGCTCTTTATTACAAAGTATTTGCCACCAGGGCAATTTTCCAGCAGGCAATTGCCTGTTCTGTATTGTAAAAAAAAAAAACTTTCAGCTCTTGGATGGAGTTCTGGCAGCGGAGACTCACAGATGCAGAACTGAGATTCAGATGCCCAGCATTGGAATGGACAACCCCATGGCTCACACTAGTGGGGTCCTGTTGCATGTAGACTGTGAAACAGGTTGTGAAAAGGGAATAGCTGAGAACTCCTTAGTGAACAGGAGTCTTACTTTTCAAGGAAATAGAATTAAAGCCATTTTGGAAATGAAAGGAATGTCAGCAGGCTCTTGCCAACTCATGTAATGCTTTCATAAAGGATTGTCAGAGCTGCAGCCCCTTGAGCTCTGTTCCCCTGTCTCCTGTGTACTTGTTGCAGCAGTCTTTCTGTTGTGATGCCCCTCTGGGACCGCATTTAATCATCCTCTTTTCACCAAACAACAGTTCAAGAGGTTTTAGATATACTTCCTGCAGGCTATTTTCCAAGAAATTACAGGAAATATTTTGTGCTACAAGTCCATTTAACTAAATAGAGAAATGTCATAGATTGTATTTACATTGGTTTGGATAAATCCCCTATAGCTTATGTCATTCCATAAACATTTTCCTCTCCCTGAAGTCTCAGGTAACTGGGTACAAAGCAGCATAGATGCAGATTTTTCCATGAATAGATAAACCCAATTCTATATTAACATTTGGTGATCTTCAATTGGAACCTCATGGTGGATTTTTCACAGTGTAGGACATGCAGAGCATGTAAACTGAACATGACCTGGTTTTGTACAGAAATGAATTTAAAACATGTTCATCAGACAAGCAAACATAACTTGCCCATAATCAGACTGACCTGAAAGCCTAAGCTCTGCAAAGAGGAGAGGGGTAGATGGGAAAGACTTTTGGCTGGGGGTGGTGATGGGCATGTAGTGGCTGGGGAGAGCACTGAAGTACTTCCCAAGTGCTGCTAGACCTGGTAGTTGATTGTACCTGTGCTTTGAAACTGGGGAGAGATTCAAGTCTTGTTTATTGTCACCCCTCACTTGGGGAAACCATATGTAATCCCTGTTCCCACTGCTGGGGAGGATGTCTAGCAAAAAAGGTTTCCCCCTTCCAGCAGCTTTGTGTAAAACAGCATAAAAGTTCATGTCAGCAGGTCTTCTAAATAACTGCTGTCACTGTGGCATCTGCCTCAACTGCACCTTTTTATGGTGAATCCCTATGTAAAATAGGTGTTTCATGGAGTTGTTCCAATCTTGAAATGACCCCTGTCCATGTGCTGCTCTGAAAACTAAAGATTTGGATGCTTGGACCCTTCTTGGGCCTGGGTAAACTGAAGAATTTGAGTCTGACTTTCTGTTATTTATAGGGGATGGTGACTGCTGAACTACAGTTTTCTACAGTGAAGTTAGGTGCCATCTATTCAGGCTTTTGGGAGTGCTTAGTGTGAGGACAGAGCTTCCATGCTCAGCTCAAAAAAGCCTTAACACGCTCCCAGAGCAAGGCTACTTTTCTACATGGAGGGGCTGATATGGAGAAGGATCAACAGAAAAGCTCAGGCCCTACAGGGGCGTGGTTCTGTCCTTGGTATCAGCTTTGTCTTTGACCAGTGTCACACCATGAGACAGTGCAGTTGCTTTTAGTATGCCAATAAATTTGGTATAACTGCTGCTCAGATGATCTTCACCTTGAATTTCTATCCTCCTCTGGATCCCAATGTCTGTTCTTTCTGGCTTAAGTGATAAACTGAGCTGGATCATTTTCTATGTATTCTCCTGTATAGACTGTATAAAAATATGAATTTCCTGCTTTTATCAGTTGTGCTTCTCTATAAACAATGGTCTTTCAATAATTCAGTGTATCAGAATTGAGCTTTCTCCCCCACCCCCCCACTGGATAATCTGCAAATTCCAAAAATATCCTGCTGGCTTTAAGTGAGCTCTTGATCTGGATGTGTTTTAATACTTCTTACAAATGTTGTATCTGGACACTTCTGGAAAGTAAAGTATTTCTTTGGAGAATAAAGTTCATGCCCTTGAGAGTTCATGTAGATGGCAGGAAAATAAATATTAAATTACATATTCTAAATTTAGTATTAAACTTGGACACTCTGGGAGAAATCTTCACGCATCTAAACCAAAGTGCCTTGGGTATTCAGATAAATGACTGTTTACTGGGATTCATTAGTTGTAGTGGAGACAGTTGCAGTATTCACTGTGTTTTCTTTGCCTGATTTGGAAAGTCAGTGTCAGTGTCCTACCAAGCCAGACATTTTCTGGCAAAGAAGAGTCATTACAGGCATACCTGCTGTCTTAAATGGACTGCATCAGGTGACTTCAAAATGATTGTTTATCATACTCAGATACAATTTAAACTATTTATGCAGTGATTGAATGTCACTGCAGCATCAGAAATATCTGATCTGTTTTCTTCCAAGCTGCAGCAGGAAGAATGAACAGATACCTTGTGCTGTGCTCCTTTTTTCTTCCTGAGCCATTAGTCTCTAAAACTTAAAAAAAAATAGAATTCTAGTGGCTAGATTTTGGTGTCAGTTTATCACCTCTGTAGTGGTTCTGCACTATATCTGCTGTTTTAGAAAAAAGGGTTTGGGTATTCCTAATATTAATGCCTTTGTAACATAGAATCATAGAATGGCTGGAAGGAACCTTCAAGACCATTTAGTCCCCATCCTGCTGCCATGGGCAGGGAACCTCCCACTAGATCAGGTTGCTCAGAGCTCCATCCGCCCTGGCCTTGGACACTTCCACGGATGGGGCATCCACAGCTTCTCTGGGCACCCTGTGCCAGGGCCTTACCACCCTCACAGTAAAGAATTTCTTCCTAATACATAATCTAAACTTACCCTCTAACACAAATCAAACAATGCTTACTGAATACTGACCTTAAATAAGAGCAGAGAGAAACTTTGTCACCTGTTTGAAATAAAATTTGAACTTAAATTTTTTCTTTCCTTTACAAAAACCAGCAGTATGCCAGAAACATGGTTTTCAAGCTCAAACTGCTATTGTCTCCGAGGTCATCACTAGACCTGTCGTGAGCAGCAGTGCTGACACCCCTTCCCCAGTGATGTGCTGGGTCCCCCCAGTGCAGACACGCTGTGTAACAGTGAGAGCTCAAGAAGTGCATGGGGGAGCTTTCAGGACATCTGGGGTTGGCATGAGAAAATAAGATTATGTAATCAGTAAAAAAGCTGAGGGTGGATCGTTCTCTGTAATTTAATTAAGCAATAGTCTAACAAGTGCTCCCCCTTCTATGAGGTAGTCAAAGTCATGCGTCATAAATCTTGTGCCAGGGACTCCATCAGTTTGGAGAGCAGTCAGCATGTGCCAGAGGTTATGGAGATAAATGAAGAGGAAGGTTACTTTTCTGCACTCTGTATTCCTACCCTGTTGACGTGGCTAATGTGTTTAAAATAAGTTTTCAAATTTTTTTTAAGCTGTAACCTTCAGGAGAGGAGTTTGGTACAACTTTCTCTTAGTCAGATATGAAGGGATTGCCAGATTCAATCTTGAAAATTATTTAGGTTTCAATCTTTAAAATTATTTGGGTTCTTCATTGGATGATTGAATAATGCTGTGTTGCTACACCTGTAACTTATATATAATATGTAACATATATATAATAATATATTGTATACATGTATATATAATACATAACTTGTTCCATTCTTTTATAAGTTCAAATGACAAGAAAAAGGTTACATGCAGAGTGATATAAAGGAAAACTGCTTTTCACAATGTAATAAAAATACTTGTCTGGTTGTTAGGAAAGAGTTCTGCTTCATACCCAGTTGGGCCTAATTCTCATAATTTGCACATTTGGAAAGGAAATGTTTGCTGGCTTGTTTGCTTGTGTGCTCTGCTTGTTTAACTTCAGGTTTTATTGGTAAATTTATCCTTCCACATGTAGCTTTACTGATTGTGAAACATAATACATGTGAGTAAAGATCACATTTAAGGGTCTGCAGTAAGAAGTCTTTTTCATCTTGTATTACTGCATTTTATTCCAGACGATCAATTCCAGTTATTTGGTGCAAAGTGACTCCATGGATCTCATTATCCTTCACATATAGAAATACAGTTGCATAATTTTTAAACAGCTCAGTGAGGGTGGGGGAGCCACTTCTCCAGGACACAGTGAGTGAGCAACTGTGGAGTTTGTAGTGATGCCTGAGACTCTGCTCTAGTTATCAAAATTTCCTATGTGAGCAACTCTGTAGTATGATCCTGCAAGCTCAAAAAACTTTGATCTTAGTATTTATTAACTAGAGTTTAGAACACTTCAATGTGAGAGCAGTTCTGCTTTTAAATCTCTCCTGTACATGTGTAGAATGTGTTTCATGTAAGTTAATGTTTAAGCCAAAACATGCAAGTGTAGGAACATTTGAAAGTTTGAGGCAGCTCCATAAACACCAACACTGTCTTTAATCAGCCCCAAAATTTCATCTGAGAGGATAGCTTTCTGTAATGTTTTACTACAAGGCAGGTGGTTAGTGGAATAAATAGCTATGGAGAAAAACCACATTTTTTGGTGGGGAAACCCCTAAGTTGATTAAAACTCTGTCTGATAGTCCTGGTACCGTCATTCTTACATCTAGAGATTGTTACAATTGTTGGTGAACTGCAGTGTTTTTCCTGGAGCAATGTACATGGAAAACTGTGCCTGCAAACTCCAGCGTGGTGTTCATTTGTTGCAGCAAACAGGCAAAGCACTAATAGGATTTATGTTCCGCTTGATGTAGCCACATGAGGAATTAACCTCAATAAAGGCAACTGCGTAGAGGAATGCAGTTTCTCTTTAGGAGCTTAGTATGGGTTATTTGCAAAATTCGTCTGGTTTTTTTTAAGCATACAATGAATAATGAGTTAGAAGAATCAGCGCATTTCTTTATATATTCATTCATATAATTCAGCAACACTTTTAAAACAGCAAATAATTTAAAAGCAAGTGCTGTGTTACCACTCACTGCTGACTTTCTGGTAGAGCTTCCCAGTAGCATAGTTGTGACCAAAATGATCCCAGGCAGAGTGTTTATTCCTGTCATAAACAAACCTGTGGTCCAAAAGCTTTTAGAAAGGCCAGAAGGTTGATTTTTCAGTGTGGTAACAATTAACGATACACTTCTTGTAAGCCTGTCATGGGAATGGTGCCGTTTTGGGAGGCTTTGGTTATTGAAAAGGGAAGTAAAGCATTTTGAGACTGCATGATGTCAATGGTCTAAGGAGCGTAGGTAGGATCAGTTCAGCTTTTTTCCCCTCTGGCAGTTTGGGAAAAAATGGTTTTTGGAATATAAGGTGTTACTGGGTAGCTATAAGGTTTATTAGCTATTACTTTTTTTCTGTTGGGTCAACCCTGGGTAGTTCTAGAAGGAGCTGCCTGTACCACCTACTGACCCTTAAAAGGACTATGGAAATGGGATCCCTGCTGAAATGTAAAGATCAACTGTCTGGTCAGTAATCCCAGGAAGAAACAGGTTCTCAGATGGTATCTGCAGGGTTACAGAGGCCAAAAACCACCTCAAGTCACTATTTTCACATGGCTTCCAAGCATGTAGTCAAATGTAAAAACTGGAGAAGGAGAGAATGATTTTTATCAATGTGCAGTGACAAGCTCCTTGCACTTTACTCTTGAGGCTGGAAATTAACTGTGTTCTGCTTGCTATTCAAGGGCTCAAATATTGTGCTGACTGGACTCTGTTTGGCTGCCTGCTCAACAAAAAAATACTTTTTTGGCAACCCTCAAGTCTGCTTACCTTCCTTTTTCAAGTTCTGCTCCTGAATACACTGACCAGATGCCATGCTGGGCTACGTATATGCCAGTCATTTGTTTGGCAGTGTCAACCAGATCCTTTACAATTTCCTAGGGCTTGGGAGTTGGTGGGGTGGAACAGACACGTCAGGGATAAAGTTCTGCTGCAGTGAATGGGAATTAATTTCTCAGTGATGCCTTCTAGCCCAGTGTTTGCTACAATGGTGGTTTAAAAGTCTTGACCGTGAGCGAGTCCCATAATATTTGGGATGTCCTCGCCACGCTCTTCATCTTGCCCTTGCTTAGTTATGTCAATCAGGCTTTCACCTCCCCTTGAGGTCTGGATAGAGCAGTGTGGCATGGCAGTCAAAGCTTCCCTTGGACACAAACTCCTTGCCCTGCCAAGGAGAATAGGACCAGGGCAAGGGGGGCTCAGGCTGCACCTGCTTCTGCTTCGTGGTGCTGCTGGGCAGTTCTATATTGAATAGGTCACTCTTAGGCAAGTATGATTTTAATTGAAAACTTGTTGTTCATTCACCAGATGTTTTTAGGAGGTGGGAGGGTTGGTTCAATCTGGGTTGAATACGCAGAATTAACAGTTCAGGTTTGACCCTACTTGGAGGAAAAACTAGGGGTTAACACAAGTTTTTGGTTAGGATTTGACTCATCCATGTAAGTAGATGGTCATATTCCAGGGTATTAATGTGTTAATCACTGCAACAAAAGCTCCACTGTTGATTAACAGAACAGATTGCTGAAAGATTTTCTGTTGTATATGTAAGAACCCCTTGAGTTTGGGAATTTTCAAGGAATTTGAGCCAAAGTCCCTTGTTTATAAATCTGTCGATATCCTAGAAGCAGTGACGAAAAACCCTATTGAGCTTTGGACAAACTGGGATGCTGCATATCTTCAGGCAACACATGTCACAGTAATTGATGTGTAATCTTGCAGCGAGAGGAGCGGGGAAGTGCTGCAGCGTTACGTAATGCACCGAGCCCAAGTGGGGCATCACGCACAGCTGATGCCTTTTAATTACATCCCGTAAAGGCGAGGGAAGGATCAGTGTGCTGAAACAGCTTATTGATTGCTGCATTCATAGACGGGTCTGCATACATTTAGACACTTATGTGTGGTGGGAAATGGATGCTGATGTTGTGTGTGTGACCTTTGAGTCCTTCTGTATCTGCAGCTTGCTTAACTGGCCAGCAAGAGGAGACAGGGAATAATATACTGACATTGTGAAGTCAGCCTTGGGTGGTTCTGTGATATAGAACATGATCTGTGTTTTTCTGGAGCAGTGAAGAAAGTTTTCAGTTTTTTACTTGATGTAAACACCTCTGTTATATCCATAAAACTGCTCTACAGTGGTGGTTAAAAAGAAAGTTTTTTATTACTGCTGGATCAGCACACTGGAAGTTGCATCAGATTTAATTTATATTCCATTTCAGCTCATTAAATGCTGTGATGCAAATTTCTTATTAGTGTCAAAGTGATATATTTCTAAATATTGGTTAATAATTGAGAGAGGAAGAAAAGTTAAAAACAAGTTTCTCAAGAGCCAAAAAAGACAACACTGATAATCTAGAAAACTTGAATGAATCAGCTTCAGCAGCCGATAGGAGACCTTGGCAATGCTGTGTTTCCTTGCTCTCTCTGCAGCTTATTTACCTGCTGCAGCATGAGGAAAGCTTGTTTGGCACTCTGTGTTTGAGCATAAAAGGTTCAGCTTCTGACTTAAGTAAACCTGGCACTTTTCACTGTACCCTGGCAAAAATAAATACCATGGTTTTGATAAGGATACAATTCTGTGGAATCTGTAGGAATTGCTAATTAGCTGTAGTAAAAAAAAAAAAATCAGTTGATTCTTTGGCCTTTCCTTGAGCAGAGCATGTTATAGGCATTGCTTTTGATTCCTCTCCAGCAGCAGCAGGAGTAGCAAATAAATGAAGTAACAGACATGTATGCCAATATTGGATAAGGAAGTAGAAAACTGAATTGTTCTAAGGGCAGTAAACTAGAGATAATCTTCTACCTGATTTATCATAGGTTACCCCTGTGGAAGTAGATTAGTAGGAGGGTTAGAAACTTCAAAATAAATAATTGAAGCTTTAGAAGCTTTGCTTGACAGCATTTGTGATCATGCTAAAAGGAAAATCACTTTTGCCTGCCTGCAGATCAGCACATGTGTTCTCTCTCTGATGCCTCAAACCTCAGCTGTTCCCAGCCTTTTGCTTCCCCTCTCCCCCTTTCACACATACCTTTGGCTCACTTCTCTTAACATACGCTTCTCTTTCCTGACACAGCACCATAAAACTGGGTTATAAACCAGAAATTGTCAGGAAAGCCACATAAACCTTTCTACAACTTTGGCAGAACGGCAGTGTAGCAGCAGAGCTTAATGAAACACTGACGACTCCCACAGTTGCCAAATATGAGAAGGGGAGGACAACTGTAGGAGGTTGAGAAGCAATAATTGAGCAGAGACAGAAAATGGGAGAGCTGGATGATGAAATCCTTTTAAGAGGCCTGTCACTTATTTCCTTAATTCCATTTTCCAGAAGTGTTATTTAACCCACCATGGTTGCTGCTGGCATGCTATTGCATGGGGAATTTCAAAGGGCAGAATAACTTTGCCAGAAGGAGATATTACTCTTCTGCAGCTTAAAAACACCTCAGAACTCTCTATGTGAAACACCACACTAATATTTGTGTTCTGAAGCTGTTGAAGAGCAAGAGCTTTGTTTTATTACCAGTTTAGCTGGTCTTTCAAAATGGGTGGCTCTAGTCTAGACATGGCATGAAATAGTTTCCAAAATTTTTAAGTAGTTTCTGCTGTAACAGTGTTGACTTGTTTGCATCCAAGTTCTAAGGAAATTTAAAATTTGAAATATAAGTTTTAAGAAAATGTTGAACAGTTTTCCTACATCTCTAACTTAATGTCATCATAATTTTCCTATTAATTACCTGTTCCTGTATCTCTAATGTAGATCCAGATTTTGTCTAGAACCCTGTACTTCAGATGGGAGTGACTAAAGCAGAAGTGTGGGTGCATTTTAAAGGCCTGAATGTGCTGTAAAAGGTTTGAATGGCACAGCAATGAAGGAAGCGGGTCCCTGTCCTGGAAGAGGAAGACAGACTGTCCTGGCTCTCTCTCCTGCAAAATGTCCCTTTGATCCTGTGGATTTTTCCCAACCATTCCGGGAGGCTGCAGCTGACTTCTGCTGGTAGTTTTGGAAAGAATTTTCTGCATTTTGCCCTTGGATGTCAAGTTTTTGTAGTACCATGTTAATTATTTGTTCTCTTGATTATCACTCCCCTCAGTGCTCACAACCCCATTCAAACAGAGGAATTGTGCTTTATCCCTTCAGTCTTGTGTCCCACAAAAAATTCCCTGTTTGCACAGAGACAGCCCTGTAGCAATAACAGAGCAGCTGAGTGAGCTGAGAGCCCGGCATCCCAGCCCTTGTGCAGCCATCCCTGCTGACAAGAGCTAACCAGGAGGAGGAGGAGGGAGAGGACAGACTTCTTGCAAGTGGGTGATGTTTGTGCTCCAGCAAAGTGTTCAGCTTGCAGAGTGCACGTACTCCTGCCTGTGAGATGTATATAATGTGCTGACAGCTCGTGAATGTTGCAGGCTAAGCAGAAGAGCTCTGATTCGACAGGCACAAGAGGAATTTCAGGATGTGAATTTTACCAGTGGGAAGACTGAAGGCACAGTTTTGATACTGCTCCTATTTTCTATGATGTTTATGCAGTAGGTTGTTCCTGAGACAGTGAGTGAATAAAGATGCCTGACAGCTTGCTGGGCAATCATTTTAATGTAGGAAGCTAAGCAGCAATGAAAAACCTCACAGTTTTGTTCTGAGTTCTTCCACCTGTGCTCTTGCCACTAAATTGAGCCATGTGATAACAAGTATTGGTCAGTGTAATTTCTCTCCAGTTTTTGTGCTGTTTGCTGCTTCTTCCAAGTGGCTTCTGAACAGCGCTTGGCTTGAGCAAATGTCTTATACAGGCTGGGCAGGAGTCATTGAACGAAAAGCAAAATTTTCATGTAAAAATCAAGTCCAGTATAGGCCTTCATTTCTTCTCACCCCAGCAGTGGCAAGATACTGTAGCATTAGGAGCAAATTAGAGGCTGTCTCATCTCATGTCTCATCTCATACCAGACTTTTAAAGCAGTACTTAAAATTATTTCCTTCTTAAAAGCTTGTACTCTCACTGCTCAAATCATGGTAGTGGCACCAGGAAACATTACTGTGCTTTTTCATATCCCTTCCCTGTTGGTCAGAGTTCCTGTTTGAATTCAGAAGTTAGAAGGTGGTTTCTCATGGGTGCAACAAGTTCTACATACAAGTGCTGACTGTATTGCCGTAGTATTTAGACCACCAGTCAAGCCTATCCCACTGCATTGGTTCAATATATGTTGGCTCAGGTATGGTTTCCTTGGCAGCTCAGAGTCCCATACAAGCTCTAAGCCATTAAAAGTCCTAAAATCTGAAGGGAAATAGCAAGAAGCAAAGAATGTATGGTCAAAGTTTCATGGTGATGCAGTTGTCAAAACAGGCCTTGCTGCTTGTTTGCAGTTTCTCTGAGGGACACAAATGTGTGGCAAGTCTGTATTTTTATTTTAAATATGAGTGGATATTTGGCTGCATCTATGAAATTATTCTGATATTAATAGTACTCCTTATATACACTGTCCAAAGCTAAACTGCTTGAGTTTGCAGTGGTTCCTGCAATTTCATTGTGTAAGATGAAAAGCAGATACCGGGGTTCGAACTTTTTCACAGCTTTTTGACAAGCATTGGTTCTGCTTGCTATCCTCTTTAAAAATGCAGTCTAAACAAAGCAGCTTGTATAAGCAATGCATTTTTAAACAGATCAATGTGAAATATATTTAGCAGCACACAGTATTTTATACAAAGATGAAATTGTGGAAAAGAAAGTATTTGCAGGGCATGACAGCTTTTTGTGTTCGTTCAGAAATTTGTATGGTGTTTACTTAAAGTGTATAAACAAGTCTCTAGGTGATGATTTTTAACAAATGAAAATAGGACCTTAGCATCCTATTCCCATATCAGATCTTATTGTTAAGCTTATAAAGAACTATTTTTCCCCCAATAGAACTTATCAAAAAGAGGTTTTGAATAGAAGCTGCTGCATGTGACTTAATCATTCTTCCATGTAACTCGTGACCTCACGCAGCCCTTAGACTGATGGTGACACAGTGAGCATTTCCTGTGAACCGTGAGCAGTGCTGGTCCCACTATTGTTGGGCACTTTTTTTGTCTGGGAAAAAACAAACCCTTATTTACTAGAAGCCAGTGTCCTGTTTGTTTGTAGCTGGCTGGGAAATGCCATATTACAAGGGTCTCAGTGGCAGTCGTCACTACTAACAGAAGCTGTTGTTGTGTTTTGCTTTTTTTCTCACTGATTTGTATGAGACTTCTGAGTCTGCCTTGTGACCTGCTCCACATTCAGTTCACGCCACAAATACTAACCTTGTTTATCCAATATGTTTTTTTCCTCCTCTGTGTTTCCTCAGATTAGCTGTCAGTAAAAGGCTAAATAATAATCCTCCAGTTATTATTCCTCCCCCCTGAGGCCACCAGGTTGCTTTTCCAAGTTGCCAGTTTGCTGTAAGAGCTGCTACCTGGCAAGGCAAGTGTGGAGGTGGAAAATTACAGACAAAATAAAGGAACAGCATTAAACTGGTAATGGGATGCAGCTGCTTTGGCCTTCAAGTCTGCCTGTGAGCCTCAGCAGCCTTTGGTTAAAGCATATGCTGCATGGAACCACTCTCGGCCATACAAAATCAGTCCCAGCCGAGCCGTAGCCTGTTCCAGGTGGGTGCAGCAGCTCTCAGCAGTTGAGACGTTTCACTTTTGGCTGTCAGAGGTTGTGGAAAGGCTGTCACATGGATGACAATCTCATGGCTGTGCTGTGCTGCTTTGAAATCTAGTCCAAACCAGCATCTGTGCATCTGTTGTGCATGTCAGAGACTGGATGCTGCAGGGCTGCTGGCCAAGCATGTAACCATAGCCAAGTTTATTTAAAATACACCCCCCATCTGAGTCCTTGCCACTGAATGGGGGTGTCAGAAGGAACTTCTTGGTGTCAAAACATTCCCTCAATCTTCACATTTCTGCTTATTGTTGTCTTTCCTGCCTCGGCTGCCTTCTGAACTGTCTTCACACTTTAAAATACTGCATAAAATCGTGACATTCTGTAGGTTTAGCAGCATATATATACAGAAAAAGGAACCATTAGGATATGTAATTACCTTCCTCAACTTTCTTATGCCTTTGCAGACAGAATTTTTATAAAATTTCATTATTGGAGCTCATTCTTGTGAGACAGAAAACCTCTGGAAGACTTAGGGGCTTTCCTGTTGTTTATACACACACACATACACACACAATCTCTCTAAGTATTTCAATTTTCAGTCTTACTTCTTTTGCTTCTCCTGCCAAATCACGCACGCCAACCTAAATATGCATATCATGTATGCAGACATTCAAGATACTAAAACCAGAACAGCCGCTTTTAAGGAAGAAAAGTATTTGGGGGTTGGAGTTCTCCTTGTCTGTCTGGAACGTTCTCATTTATATGAAACCGTCTAGCACTAAAGCAAGCTACTGCTGAAATGATGAAGGTCCTGCAGACTCTGCCAGCATGAAGCATGAATTTTAGCAAGAACATCTGTGAGGTACATTTTGAAGTCTTACTTCCTGGGACAGTGGAGGTCATGCTTGGTGCCTCAGAAAGTTCTTTCCTGGAAGACTTGTAGTAGAACATGGCTGTGAGCTTTACAAAAGTCTGATTTCCCAGCAACAGTGCTGAACAGGGACATCAGAGTTGAAACTTATATTGTTCAGAGAGATAACGCTCTTCTGGGCACCAGAACTCTTCAGAATTTAGGTTGTCAGGGCAGACTAAGCTTATCAATAACACATCTCAACTTCTAGATATAGAAAGCAAACACAAAAGGAAACTCTGGATAACTCCCTTTACTGCCCATTGCTACAGTGATTGCTCTGCCTGCCTGTACATTGCTCAGGTGAGGAGTCTGTGAGGTTCAGGAGGGAATTCTCCTGCCACCAGATTAATTTTTCCTGTACTGCTTTAATTTAGCTTTCATATGCACCTGCTTCCCACCAGAAATATTCTCTAACCCCACTCAGTTGTTTTCCACTTGAGTAACCAACTAAATTCTAATGCGACAATCTCACAGTTTACATACTTACAGTAAAGTCATACATATCACTTAATAAATAATGGCAGTTTCAAATTCAGCATAACTGTATGTAAAACACACATGATGATTTTATAAACTGCTGGCTTACACTTGGAATGCAATTTATAAGGGCCCTGCCACTTATGGAAGCAGTCCTATGGCATGGCTTTTCCAGCAAGAGAGAAAGCAGGTTGTGCTCATGTCGATGATTCCTGCTATTACACAGTCTGTGGGAATGGCTCGTGTTTCATTTGAAAGTTATCCCTTTCCTGTTTACTTGGGGGAGCACTCAAAGCTTGTTAGAAATTCTTGCATTTTTCTTGGCATGGGGCTATTAATTCTTGTATAGATTTTTATCGTGGCCTCTTTTTCTAAAGATAGATATTTTGGCTGCTAATGAGTAGTTCAATAAAAAAATATCAAAGTGGTTTTTCTAAAGAAGGATCTTGAAACATAATGTTCTTGGGGTTTTAAGTGTCCTTTTTGCCCTTCCATAAAAGCTACATCCATTGCTCTGTTCTAAAATCACTGAGATTCATGTCTTTTGCAAAGTAAGCCATTTTCACTGTAAATGTTTAGATTTAGGCTTTTATTTATAATGCTTAGATGTTTGAAAGATCACCCTTTGCAATCAGTAAAAATAAATTCTTCCCAAGAAGGCATTTAAGTCTCTCTCCTCTGACTCATATATGGAAAGATAAAACTCCTTAATTTTAGTCATGTAACAGAGATGGGGTAAAAACCCTTTTTTCCTTTTACTGGCCTGTAAAATCAAACCAGAATGCAGACCTTAATCTGATTTTGAGTTACTACATGCAAAGTTGATCTTGAAAGTACTTGAAGTCAAGTACTGAGTGTTTTCTAATAATTTCAGTACATTTTTATGGCAGTTAACTGTGACTATAAAGCATAAAAAATACCTATCTGTCCAGTTTAGAAATGTCCAGGTTTTACAGTTGGAGAAGTATTTGTAAACAGTTTTTAATTCTCTGCAGAAGTCATTTCAAATCATCATTTCAAATGCCTTGTGTGGTTCCAGAACTTTTTTTTTTGTTAAGATTTGTATACACCACAGAGAAGTGTCATTGCAGACTGTTGACAAAGTGTTGGCTTCAAGGACAGAGGGACAGTGAGCTGTGCCAGCCCCTGGTGTCCCTGGATTGCACTCCTATTGTTTGTCCCTTATGTACTAGCATTTCCTTGTTGTTTCTGCTCACAGTCTCCATTAAAACGATTTGGTTGTCTCAATGGATGTTGGAATATCAAAAGATAATCTCTTAATAGTGTACATTTTACTTAAATCTGTCTATTTGATTGTTTATTCATATAAGATGTGATGAGGCATGTTATGCTGATGACAGAGCTCCTGCCAGCCTTCACCCCTGTGTTTATTTAAAATCACTGCATGATTTACTGCAAAACTTTCCCAACGTCTCACAAGTGTTTACTGATGGATAAGCTCGATGGAGACATCCCAGCTCATAATTCACAAGTCACAACATAATTCAGAAAAGAAATGTCTGCTTTCAACACACACCCCTAATGTAGTGAAACACCATCGAATTACTCCAGATGCTGGTGATCGCTGCAATAAAGATCCATGACATTGTCTGAGCTGCAGCTTCTCACTTTGAAACACTCTGCAGTGACCTGGCCTCACACAGTAGCAACCTCCAATGCTTAACCACTGCTCCCAGGATGGCTCTGTGGAGGCAAAATGGGATGAATATTACACATTGCCATTTCTTCAGTGTCCTGCAGAAAAATCATTCACCCTAAATGAATCATGATCAGCCTAACATTTAGTTTTACTTGCCTTGAACCAAATGTTTCCTCTTCTCCATCATTAATTAATTTTTAAGCACCCCCTCCCTATCTGTATGCCAGCTCAGACATTGATAAGTGCCAGCATCCTGGAGCAGGTGAGGTGCTGGTTAAATACATGGTGCCTGAACCTGCTTCTGTGCTTGGGAAGCTGTTGAAGTTCATGAAGTTAGTGTGTTAAAACCATAGGGAGATGGAAGTTCTCCTTGCACTTCTACTTGAATTACTGGCTTCCTAACTTGCACCTTGGATGAGGACAGTGAAGAGAAGCTGGATGGTGCAAATAAATGTTGAGGTCTGGAGGAACAGTGCCAGCACCTGTGGCTTCTTGAATAAGAGCTTTAGATCTAATATGCCTACATACACACAGACACAGCTGTGTCTCAGCTAAAACTTCCATGGCAGCCAAGACATCACCAAACAGTAGGAAAAGCTAAGCAGGAGGTAGTGGTTTGGACCATGATGTGAACACGGTGCCACCTGTACAAACACAGCCCTTTCCTGAAGATCTAAACCCTGTGCAAAAGGAGTCAGTCAATAGTTACATGGTAAGTGCTGATGTGGAGTACTGTCCCCCAGTACAGGCCTGCAGTTGCTTGTAACAAGGAAAGGTGGCTGAACCACGATGCCATTTCCTGTGGCAGGAGGTTCATGGCATGTATGGTCCGAAAACACAGGTCAGGAAGTTTCAGAAGGGGCAGGTCTCTTCCAATAACTCTGTGGTCATCAGGGCAGCTCTTGCCATTGCCTTGTCCGTTAGCCAAAGTTGAGTCAAATCACACAGGCCTTGGCCTCAGACCTGGATTTTGAATCCTGATGATGAAATTTATTATTTATGCCAAAAAATAGCTTATTTTCCTGTACTAGAATCTCTGTATCACTGCAGAGTGTGCAACACTCTTGGGAAAATCTAATTTGTCTTGTGGAAGAAGTCAGCGTTGCTAGTCAAGATTTGGTGCTACTTTAAACAGCAGCAGATTAGACTTTCAAATTTGCATCAGAGGCTATTTTGGGCAGGGATTCGTATAATCCTGCTTGGTAATGGATGCCTCCGTGTGCTGAACAGGGAGCACAAGGTACAGGTTGATCTTGCCAGCAAAGGTCAAATGCTGCTCACACTCACCATGTATGGGTTTGAATAATAAATAGTTTTCCTTCCTGGGCTAAAGACACTGAGTTTTTCTGTGCTGGCATCAGTTGGGCTGCAAGAAATGGATTATTTTGTTTTTAATGCTTTTCTAAGAAACATGTCTGAGTGGTTACCTGCCCTGTGCAGATAAAGGAGCAGGAGGCGGATCCCAACGGAGCCAGCACAGCTGGTGCTGTGGCCAGCCTGCCATCTGCAGGCCACTGCGCTGTGCTGGGGATGTGGGGAGCAGGGCTCGGGAGCCCTTCTCCAGAAATTATTATTTCTAGCAAGTTGATTTTCTCTAGTAAGTGCTATGTTGTAAATTCAGCTTTTCCCCATCTGATCCCATGAATAGTCACCCCAGTTCTTAAAGAAAACCAGGATAGTGGGGATGAGCAAACCTTAGATTTATCTAAGTTGATGAATAATTGCTAATAGTTGTTTTTATTGTTCATTTTTATAAGCAAACATTTTTGTGCTTAGAAATGGGATATTTCATAAGACATTCAAATTCTGTCCTTTATTCTTAGTCCATTAAATCTTTAATAACTCTTTATGGGGGTGGTCTTAGATGAAAACAGAACCACTATAATGTTCAACTTTGAATGTTAAAAGCTTTGTTGAGCAGAGGATGTGTGTATATGACAGCCAGACAACTGCCAAGCACCCCAAAATCTTTGTTTTTATATTCCACAACTGGATAGAGGATTCAGTAGCAGAAATACTCCAGTTGTTACCTACCTATTACCCAGGTATTTGAAAGGCAAATGTACGGTGCTTTCCTTACCTGTCTTTTTAACCATTGCTAAAGAATCTTAAATGAGTTTTTAATTTGGGAGAGAATTCACTGTAGAATTACGGCTCAATTCACAGTTTTCAACGTTGTAACAAAATTTCATGTACAAAGTGAAACGTTCGGTGTATACCCCATAACCTTTTAATCATTTTTGTCTGTTGTTTTAGGTCTTCCTGAACAATACTACAGCCTCACTTGGTTCCTTAGCCCTATCCTGGGCTTGATCTTCACTCCGCTCATAGGTTCGGCCAGTGACCGCTGCACGCTGAGCTGGGGCCGCCGGCGGCCTTTTATCCTTGCTCTCTGCATTGGTGTCCTCTTTGGAGTTGCACTTTTCCTTAATGGTTCTGTGATAGGTAAATAACAAAATCCCGTGCGTGTATCTCCTGCTAATGTACCTGCTTTAAGATTTTGTTATAGGAAGTAAAGATAATGCTCTGCAGTTGGTTTAACGCATATTTAATGTTAAAATCATTAGAAATCTCCACAACCCTGCACTTGAGCTCTATCCATCTTGCATGTTATTATTTGTACTCACAAGTTACAGCGCTGTGCTGAGCATTGTGCAATCATATCTGTAACTGGTATTAATAACTGTGTTATTAATACAATGGTTGCCAGCATAATGTTTGCAGTCACTGAGACAAATTTGGTCGATCCTTGACATGGGAAAATTGTAGCAACCTGTTCACAGGGAAATGTTTCCTGTTGTGATCCATTTTCCCTTTAATGCATATCTGGCAACACATCCTGTTTCCAGCATTATTTCAAAAATTATCTTTTCACTTTTTCTTGTGCTTTTCTTAGACCCGGTATTGAAAAAGTCCAGAACACAGTTAATATTTGTTTATCAAAAACTATGTGGGAAAATAATTTTTCCTGAGCCCCCATCAAAGCTGGTAAAAATAGTTTCCCTTGAACATAGTTTACTATGAATTTAATCTACAATCTCTTTGTAAATTTATTGTAGGAGAGGTGACAGCAAGTACATTTGGGAAAATGTTTACAAAATAGTTGGACTGATGCAAAGGAAAGGAACTTAGCACCTTATAACATCCTCTTGGCTCTCTTTTTTTAGGTTAGATGCAGCTCTATTGTGAAACAGGTCTACTAATTGAGGGAAATGAGTGGAACATTACCTTGGCTCAGATTGTTAAAGCCAGACTGGGATGCCATACGATGGGCTTCAATTTTCTGCAAACTACAGTGGACAAGTTATTGAGATAAATGCTATTTAGCTTATGCTTTTTAAATTTACCTAAGCAATAAATATTATTTATTTAATTTGCTATCATATGGCATCAATTGTACTTAGTTGTTGTGTCTCCAAGACTTATTCGTCTTCCTCCAGATGTTTGCAGGATGTTAGACTGCAAGCCTCTTACAAGATTTTAAGATAAGAAGCTCTCAGTTCCATACAGTAGTTTAATCAGGAGCCATAAATACTGGCAACCAAACCTCATGCTCAGTTTATAGGCTTATTTTGAAGCCTTCTAATAAATCAGCACAAAATATTGTCTCTTATTTTTCTTCTTCCCTTGCCTATCCTCAGTCTCCAGTTGCAATCCTAATAGGGGGAGCAACAGGAGATGCTGCAGAAACTGTATCAGACCCTCTTTCATAACCTGGCCTCTGGCAGTAGGAGTCATAGGGAGGGGAACAAGGAGCAGAGAGGTTTGCTAATCCTAATCATGATACAACCACGTCCCAGGAGAACAACTTACTCAACTCTTGTTCTCTCCTGCCCTGTGCAGGTTTCCAGCAAATCTAAAGCACTGACACCATTAATGTTTTCTGCTGTTGGGTTCAGCTGAGCGTGGAACACTTATAAACTTCTTTAGCCTTCAAAGGCTTGGTATAAATGAGGATTCAATATGCAGGAATCAGCATTTGAGACTTAGATGATTTTTGGTGGCTTAGCCAGTTCATCTCCTTCCACAGACATTTTAATCAGTTACACTAATGGTTTTATCAGTCTCACATGTGTAACTTCTAAATCTCTCTGATTCAAGTAATTTGTGCTTTTGTCACTGGTTCATCTCATGACAAATTATCCAGGTCTGTGCTAATGCTGCCTTTCTACTCTGTAGACAAAAAGCATTTCATCCCATGCTGTCAACAGAAGCTGACTGATGCTTTTTGCAATGCAAAACACCTCCATGTTGCTTCATCCTTAAATGTTTTGCTTATAAAAAGTGATCCAGAAAATTGGAATGTTTAAGAAAAGCAAAGAGAGAAGTGAAGGGGTTAAATTTCACTTTATTCTGGTATACTGGGACCACTGCATGTTAAGCATCATGTCAGGAATGCTGCCAGCAGTGCAGTTACCTGTGGATGTAACTGAGAGATGAAATATGTCATTTTTGGATTGCTCCCCTCTCCCACCATGGCTGTCTTTTATACAAACAGCTTCAGCATATGAAGGAAAATACATGGGAGGAATATGAAATAATATCCAGTGCTCCTAGAGGTTTAAGAGATGCTTTAAAAATAACATTTTGATAAATGTCAGTCTTTCAAATGTAAAAACATAATCTTTGTCCCAGACCTTCCATGATGCTGTGCCAAGGAGTTGAAATTGCCATTTTGCTCTGTAAAAGAATGTTTGCAGTGAGCATCTTGGCCACCTCTCTCTTAAGGTGTTAAGCTTGCTCTGAGGAGCTTTCCCTGTTTGAATGCCATGCTCAGATTCCTCTCCTGTTTCTCCTCAGGTCTGGCTATTGGTGACGAGCAGGACAAGCAGCCCATTGGAATAGTTCTCACAGTGCTCGGGGTTGTGGTGTTGGACTTCTGCGCTGATGCCACCGAAGGGCCTATTCGGGCCTACTTGTTGGATGTGGTGGACAGTGAAGAACAAGACATGGCCCTTAACATCCACGCGTTTTCAGCTGGTATGGAGTTAGCTGAGATGATTTTGGCAGCTGTCCAGTCTTCTTAAATACCAAGTTGTGGTTGAATTGATTTTTCCTGAACTCACTTCTCATTTTCTTTTGTTCCTCAGGTCTTGGAGGAGCGATTGGTTATATGTTAGGAGGGCTGGACTGGACACAGACCTTCTTGGGTAGTATTTTTAAATCTCAAGAGCAAGTCCTTTTCTTCTTTGCAGCCATTATTTTCTCTGTCTCGGTTGCTCTCCACCTTTTTAGCATTGAAGAAGAGCAATATAACCCTCAGCAGGACAGGATCGATGATGAAGGAGACACACTTTCCAGTGCCAAATTCAGTGGCAGTCTCCCCCCTCTGAATCGACTGAATGTAATTAGTGAGGAAGAGCCATATGGAGCTTCCATGTTCCATGATGAGGTTCAGTCGGAGCATGACCTCAATATGGAGTTCCTTGAGGTGAACATTGTGAGAAGCAAGAGTGACTCAGTTCTGCACATGCCCGATGCCACATTGGAAATTGAATCGGAGCTGCTTTTCCTGCATGACATCGAACCCTCCATTTTTCAGGATGCTTCATATCCAAACACTCCCCACAACACAAGCCAGGAGATTATGAAGTCCAAACTCAACCACCTGTCTGCTTTCCTCAGGGAAAATGAGAAAGAGGAGGAAATGTTGCTTGATAATCGCTTAAATGAAGACAAAGTCCCAAACATCAACGGCTCCCTACCAAAAGAGTTCCTCAACGGACATGCCAGAATAGGCATGAAGCAATCCAGTACTTCAAACTCCATGCGGAGGCGGAGACACATGTTCTACCGGCAGCCCTCGTACACCTTCTCCTACTACGGCAAAATCGGCTCTCACCGGTACCGCTTCCGCCGGGCCAACGCCATCGTCCTGATCAAGTCCTCACGCAGCATGAACGACATCTACGACATGCAGAAACGGCAGCGGCAGCGCTGCCGGCACCGCAACCAGAGCGGCACCACCAACTCCAGCGGAGACACAGAGAGCGAGGAGGGCGAGACCGAAACCACGGTCAGGCTCTTGTGGCTGTCGATGCTCAAGATGCCAAAGGAGCTGCTGAGGCTGTGCGTCTGTCACCTCCTGACTTGGTTTTCCATCATTGCTGAAGCTGTGTTCTATACGGATTTCATGGGACAGGTCATCTTCCAGGGCGATCCAAAGGTGAGAGAACAGTTCCCACAGGCAGACCTGCTTAGAGTCCCTCATTTCTGAGATGTGCTCAGTACAAGAAAGCGGCGTTTGTGTTTGTATCTGTTGCAGGCCCCTTCTAACTCGACTGAGCTACACGCCTACAATGCAGGAGTTCAGATGGGATGCTGGGGGCTGGTGATTTATGCTGCTACTGCTGCCGTTTGCTCAGGTAAGAGGCTGCGCAGTCACACAGTGGACTGCACCTCATACGTGTATTTGTAAGGGAAAAGTACAATCATGCAGTATTCTGAGTTGGAAGAGACCCATGAGGATCATCGAGTCCAACTCCTGGCCCTCATGAAATAGTTTTGCATCAGTTCACATCCTCCTTGTTTGGGGTAAAGGATATTTTGGAAAAGCATTTCATATGGTTATAAGGGGAAGGGCTTCTTTAAGAATCAATATTAAAAAGTTCCTCCAAATGTAGAAGTGGAAATATGAACAGATGGTTAAGTAGCATAAAGCACAAAATGAAATCAAAGGATATTGAGTGGCATTTAGAAAGTCTACAGGAAACTAAAATCATGCTTGGTAGAAGATTTAAGCATATGCAAGAGGGTTTTTGCAAAGACAGTTTTTAAATCAAAATTATAAATATGTATTTCTGAAAGTCATTCTGCAGATAATTTGGGCTTGGAATAGACTCTGAAAATGAGAGGTTTTGTCCAGCTTAAATTCTGCCTTCTGAAGCACATGTGCAGGCATGTCTGCACAGCTCAGTACCATGGGGACAGGCTCTTGCTGGAGAAGGAGCACATCTTTTCCCAGTGAGGGCTGGGCTGTGCTGCTCAGACAACCCAAATATGCACTGAGCATCCACGTCCTAAAGAGCATATTGTGCTTCCATGGCCCCTAAAACTTTTGTGAGTAAACAGGTATTTAAGGGGAAATGGCTTCAAACTGAAAGAGAGTAGGTTCAGCTTACATATTAGGAGAAAATTCTTCCCTGTGAGGGTGGTAAGGCCCTGGCGCAGGTTGCCCAGAGAAGTTGTGGATGCCCCATCCTTGGCAGTGTTTAAAGCCAGGTCAGACAGGGATTGGAGCAACCTGGTCTAGTGAAAGGTGTCCCTGTCCGTGGCAGGAAGTTGGAACTGGGTGATCTCTAAGGTCCCTGCCAACCCAAACCACTTTATGATTCTATGATTTCTGTTTTATTCTTTATCTCTGCAGCCTTGTTGCAGAAATACTTGGACAACTATGACCTTAGCATAAAAGTGATCTACATCCTGGGCACGCTGGGTTTTTCCCTTGGCACTGCAGTGATGGCCATGTTCCCCAACGTGTACGTCACCATGATAATGATCAGCACAATGGGAATAGTCTCCATGAGCATCTCCTACTGTCCCTATGCGCTTTTGGGACAATACCATGAGATTAAACAGGTATGTGGAATATTTGGAGTGTATATGTGAATGAAAGCAGAGCATTCATGTTTCTCTAAAGATCACTGTGGCAAAATGGATTTATTAAATCCTGTTACTGAAGACACCTGCTTTGTTGGGATGTGTGTCAAAGCCTGAATGGATAGCAACTAGCAGGAACTGGTGCTGAAATCTGATGGTCTTGGCCTGGAGTTGGCTCAGGGGGGTCATGATTGCTTTTCCCTGTGCTGAACTATAAAAGGATTTTGGTGCATAGGGTAGATGAAGAGAAATTAAGTTACTACTGGAGTATTTACTATGTATCTAGTTGTTACTCCTGTCTTGGATGTGGTATGTTAATGTTACTCAGGTTTTTCACAGTCTTAGATTTTGCGGTGAGTCTGGAAATGCAGCTGTAATTTTGGGGATACATAAGGCAAACCGATTCTGCTGGAAACAAGGACGGTTTTACTCTCACTTTGTTACCACTGTTCCATTTGGATTACAAATTACAGGAGGATCATTATTACAAGTTTCTGCATTGCGATTGTGCGGGGCAATTCCTTTTTATGATCATAAAAATGATGTTTCATGTAACACCAAATATTTAATGTAAAATTTTTTTTACGAAACTTAATCTTGGAGCTGATTTGGGCTAGAAGTGACCTGGTCAATATCTGCCTCGTGCTACAAGATGAGGAGACTGTTGATGACTAGAAAAGGAGGCTCTTGCTCTGGAGTTGTGTTGTGATAATGCACAAAGATGATGTAAAGTTGACTATGGGGCTGAGAAATGCGAGAAAAGTTTTGGTGTTTAAGTATTTGCTTTCATCCATTGTTTTACCTCCTACCACATTTCTTGTCTTTTTGCAGTACATTCACCACAGCCCTGGGAACTCGAAGCGAGGATTCGGCATCGACTGCGCCATCCTGTCATGTCAAGTTTACATCTCCCAGATCCTTGTGGCCTCCGCACTCGGCGGCGTGGTGGACGTGGTCGGCACAGTCAGAGTCATCCCCATGGTGGCTTCAGTGGGATCTTTCCTGGGTTTTTTGACAGCTACTTTCTTGGTGATTTACCCTGAAGTCAACGAAGAGCCAAAGGAAGAGCAGAAGGGACTGGGTCCTCCAGAGACAGCCGAGGGCAGCGGCGCGAGCGCGGAGAAGCCGACGGTGCTGAAGCTGACGCGAAAAGGAGCCGCGGCGGCGGAGCCGGAGAGCGAGTCAGCCGTGTGAGGCCGCTTGTTGTTCACCCACATTCCAAGGAGTGCAGGTGCCAGGATCAAGAACTTTTGTTGTGTTTTTTTGGGTTTTTTTCCAGGAAAGCAAATTAGGACCTTCACTACTTGTAGCTAAAATTGCAGAAGAAAAGGCAGTTTTGTGCAAAAATGTAAATTAAATTCTGTAGTCCTTCCTCTAGGTTTGAGCAGGTCGCTCTGATGCTAATTGCTTTCTCTACAACTTAGAAAGGTCATTTCTGAACACTTTTTTATTAAGAATACATTTAGATTTCGAATAAGTTTTATTAATCTGCATGAGACTCACAGTGTATACAATTAGCAGTTAGAAAAACTAAGTTTTCAGCTGTTTTTAAACTAACGGAAAATGGAAGCTATCTTGACCTATAGTCTCTTGCCATTTTTTTGTCTGAACATTTCAGATTTCACTAGTGTAATAACTGAATCAAATGCTTAGACATCAATCGATTTTTTTCATGAGCATGATATTACTGGTCTGACAGCTACATTAATTTTAGACTTCATGTTTTTGTTAGTGCAATTACTACAGAATCCTTTTATTTGCAATTATTTTCAAGAAAAACAAAAGCAATTACTGCGGTTTCTAAGAAACTGCCGTGAATTCTTCTAGTCATACTGTTCACAACCACTCCCATATCTGCTGCTCATCAGGAGAGGGTGACACTGGGTGCTGGATGTCAGCTGTAGATGGAAGGAGCAGCAGCTGGGAGGGGTGACCAGCACTCACAGGTTTTTTTATCACAAGTGCTGCATTTTATGAATGTCGTTGGAATACGCTGTGACAATTTTTAGCTGAGAGTTTCACGTGCTGGTGAACTTGGGGGTTTTCTTGGCATTTAAACCTGATCATCTCTGGATGAAGCTGTGACGGAGAAAGGGCATCTCTGGGGTCAGCTTTGTGGGAGGGGGCGTGCAGATTCTCTTCCGTAGGGAAAGGTAGTCATTGATTAATTGCACTTTTTATGATCCTTTAACCTCCTCGCTGGGAATGCAGCAGCCGAGGTAAAGGCACGGGGTCAGTACAACAAGGAGAACCCAAGGCCTACCTCCGTCACTTTATGGCATAGTCTGGGTGTATAAAAATCTGTGTCAGAAACAGTTTTTAGGCCTTAAAATACAAATGTTGCTGTTCCAGTCCCTGTGTTGGAGGAATGGTAGGCCGGAGCTCTTCCAAGCTGCTGTACCAATGTCATCAGCACATCCTCCATGTCCCCTTCCATGATTCAGGACACAGCTGCAGTGCAAAGATACTTTTCTGGAAAGAGCTTGAAAGAGTTTTGCTAATTTGATTTAAAATAGCTTTGGATCACTATCCAGCAGCCATTTAAAGCAACTTTCTAAACCAAACTTGCGTTTGTCATTAGTAAGAAGTGTTTGTGATGTTATTGACTCACTTTGGCTTGGGCCCCCCCGGGCTGTGGTCGATCCGTGTGCTGGACAGGCACATCACAGCACGGTGTGAGATTCCTGTTGCCTCAAACTCCTCCGACTCCAAGACTTGCAAATGCCAGTGTCAATCATGCTGCAATCCAGACATTGAGACAAAGAAGCTATATTTCAAAATGAAAAGCAGTTTATAATTAATTACTTGAATCGTTTTTGAGAAATGGATGTTTGGGAGTATTTGAAGGCTGGCATTCTTGCTGAATTCCTGGTGGCATCCATGGGTTTCTCAGCTGAAGGCTTCCAGCCAACACTGATGGCTTCTGCTATCAAGGGTGACTACGTTTTTAGGCTGGTGATATCACAGAGCACTGAAGTACATGTAATCACACAGGACTTAGGGGTTGTATTTGTTTTTCCAAGTGTCTTGAGAAAGTCTTTTTTTTTCCTATGGGGAATATATTTTTATTTAGAACACGTACTGTGAACTGTGTTCAGCCAGGGGAGTGATACTACTGAAGAGTGTGAGACCTTACTGAAGAAAACAGTTGTGAGAAATCCTTCAACTGAACTTCTGCCGTGAATTTTATCATCTCAGTTACATTTTATATATTCTGGTGATGTTCATGTGTAAGAGACAAGTGTTGTGCTTCACCCCAGAACTGGCATCCACATAAGTTACACGCTGAGTTACACATTCTAAAGTGGCTTTAATATTTTAGTTTTGAAACTCCTTGAAGATTCTGCTTTTGGTTAAATGACTGCTGTCAAGTACTCCTTATGTTAATCTCTATTGCTGGAAAGGCTCTTCAATAGTTTAAAAACCTGCATCTTCTGACTGGTGCCAGCCTTACCCTTTTCCCAAGGGTTCCATGGAGCATGGATCAAATCTTCATTACTCCACATTGCACTTTCTAAGCCAAGATCTCTTTCACTGCACCATAGCACTGACCAAGTAGCTGCAGAGAGGGAGGAGAGGCTGAAGCTCCCTCTGACTTCACACCCCACAGAGGAACATGAAACCATTTTGGGGGTGAGCACACCCACTTTTATTGAGCTTTCTCAGCCAGGGAAGGGCGAGGAGGGAGGAAGGACCTTTCAAACAGTATTTTGAACCCAGAGGCTTCAAGCAAAGGCAGGGCAGGGCCAGTTTTGTCACGGACAGCATTTGGCATAGCCTCATTTCTAAGATTTGGATGTTAAAATCTGTGTTTGGAGTTGTTTATGGGGCTCATAATGCAGGAATACACGTGCTGCCATAGCAGGAAGCTGATTTCACTCCCTGGTAAAGGCGAAGGAAATAATTATTCATTGTAAACGCGCTGAAGTATTCATAGTGTTGCCAGAAGAATTAACTTGGGCAGCCCCAGCCAAAGCACCTCCTCCTGTCCCTGGGCTAGCCTGGGAAACCTCCGCGCTGGCTTCACCCGCTGAGGTCTCCCAAGGGCTTTTCCTTGGATGTGAGAGTTTTCTTTCTAGCCCCAGCACTTCTCAGGGTAGAATGGGAAATGATTTATTTCTTCATCTGTCCCTTACCTTATCTTTTGATACAGAAATGATTTTTTTGCCATAATTAAAGGTAAAGTAGTACAGTTTTATGTGTTTATTGCAGAACTTATGGGAAGAGAGATGTGAAGTGGCTTTTTTTGTTATTTCTGGTGACAAGCATCATTTTTTGTTTACTTGTATTACTGTCTAGTTGAAGACATCCCATTGGACCTTCACTGCAGTAGGACTAAGGTTTGGTGGTTCACTTCTGTGTTGCTCAGTACTATAAACAATTTTAACCTGTTCTGCTGCAGTGACATGTGACACCTCGGACATGAGGCACTGTTGGTGCTCAGACCCTTGAGGGCTGTGGTTGATCAGTTGCATGTTTAGAGATGTTTATGTGAAAACAGAGAAATTTTAACTTGCACCCCTCAGAAAGTCAGAGCATGGGTTTGGCCCTGTTGGGTTATTCCAAGAGTCCAGTGAGATTCGTGCTTTGGTGGATGGTAATTTCAGACTCCAGAAGCAATAATTTCTTGGGAATGTTTCTTTTCCTGCTGGTTTGATGACTTTCATAGAGATTTATTGCCTAAGTAGCCTTTTAGTAACACAAATCTGATGGTTTGCTGGTGCTGGCTGTGAGAAGTTGTGGAAAGATTGGGGTTGTTCATCATCAGGAGGGAGGAAGGCAGTAAATCCAGTTTGTGCTCCTTGAAACACATGATGTCCTTTTCTCCTTTCACTTGTAGCCTTTTTCTAGGCTCTGAAATATTCCCCGTGTGTCAGACTGAAGAGTAGGTGGCTGGAAATTTACCCTCGTGGTTTTCTTGCCAATGCCAATGCCGGCACACAGACCCCGGGATGGAACAGGCTGTGTGAGGTTTTCCTCAGAGGTGGGGACTGAGTCTCATCACTTTCCCATCTGATCTGAACCCCCATCACTTGGAATGACAGCAGCAACAACGGTGCTTTTTGCCAGGTACCTCATTCAGTTCCATCATTAGGAACGGGTCCCCCTGCCCTTGGTCTGGGGTGAGCTTGGCTTCCTCCAGCATCCACCATGAAAAGCAGGATTTTCCTGGCTGCCAGGTCTCACAGCCACGCAGTTCAACGTCACATTTATGAGTAAAGGTGGAGAAAGTCACAGTTTGTGCCTGGGAGAGCTGCTTCCACGTCTGGGCAGGAGAGAAGTGCAGGAGGCAGGTGCTGAGGTTTGGGGGCTTTAGGGGTGTGTGTGTCTGTACCTTTGTGTCTGTACATTTACAGACACTGCTCGGGCCAAAATACCCTTGGGGGTTGTGTGTCACTGTCACTGTACTCCACAATGTTTTCAACTGAGTTCTTCCAGGTTTCCCTCATCCTAGTCCAATATGAGACAAGCTCAGCTATAAATATGTATCCTATTTAAATGAACAAATAAACTCCTGCATGATATTCCAAGCACATGTAGCAGCTTCAGCATCTGAAGTGTCTCTTGTGAAAGAGAAGTTGGTTTTCTTTGCAGTCGTTTTGTCCTCATTTCCTTTGAATAGGCCAAATAAATGTAATGGACACCAAATGTTGCACAGAAATGTTATTAATGACTGTGTGGAAGAAATACCAAATTTTATTTTTCTTTGCAGAAACTTTATGGTTCCAGAGAGTCCTTTAGCTGTTTTCCTTCCTTAAATGACAAAGCTGAACATTTGTAAAGCGCATCAAAAAATGGTCATTTGGAAAAAGTGGAGCTACCCAAAGTTTTCTCTTTGTCATGTTGCATCCAAAGGAGCTGCAGCAGCTCAAATACCAACTGGGGTTTGATTTTAAGGCTCAACAGTTCAGAAATTGCCTTAGAAAACAACAAAAAGGCTCAATTCCTTTTCCTGACGTGGCACTCGCACCCGCCGATCTGCTCATTAAGGTGTTCTGGGTTTTCCTGTCATTTAAATTAAAATCGCCTTCTGGAAAACCACTTCAGTTTGGTTCTTCAACCTGAGCAGCCCTGCAGCTTCGCCTGAAAATTTCCACCTCGGCTTCCCTCACCCCAGGAAGTGCGAGGGATGCCCAGGAGGGACGAGTACATCTCCCACCAAAAGAGAGCATCTGCTCTAGGTATAAGGCTTTTGATGCCCCTGCTAAAATGTTAGGGAAAATGCAGAACATGGTTCAATTTGACATGCTCCGGCACATTTATTCTTACATTTGGAAGTTTGGGGGGAAGCTCTGGGAGCATTTAGTCAAACTTGGTGTCACCTTATTTACTCTGCACCTACTCAGTCCTTAGCAACAGCAAAATTGTAATAAATAACCCCAAAATCCAGACTTTTCTCTCAACAAATTGGCAGTTCCCAATATGAATTTGTTTTTCCTGATGTAACATGAACACTAAGCCCTTTAAGTAGCCAAATGACCAGCTTATTTTAAATGCCTCATATTACTAGAAAGCTGCATATAGGCATCTCATAGCGGGGAAAAATAAAAAACAAAAAAAGAAAAAAAAAGAATATTTAGTTCCTTTGTGAACTGGCCATATGACAACTACTTTTTTATCAACTTATTAAGTTGGGGCACTATAATAGCTCTTGCTGAGTTTAGCAATGTTTATAAGCATGTGTTAAACACATAATGTTGTTTTATGAGGAAAAAGGGATAAAGAAAAGTGATGTCACAGATGAATGTTTGAGTGCGTAGACGGCATAACGTATGTATGATTTTTATTTCTACACTGTTGAGCTTATTTTCTGTTTAAAGGTTAAAAAAACTTGTTGCATGACAACTGTTTTATTGTGTTCTGCACTTTCTGTTCTTTTTGTATAATCTTTATTTTTTTTTCATTTATGCATAGAAAAGAAAAAAATCAATTTAGAAATATTCTACTCCATGAGACATTGTGTTCCAATCCGTTGTTCCGAAGATCAATCTTAATAAACATTTCAGTAAGAGTTGGTGGCTTGTGTCCCTGTGGTGTTTGTAGGGAAGGTGAGGAGAGGGAGACCTGGTCCCCGAGCTGTGCAAGGCAAGTAACATTCACCTGCACCCCAGAGCTTCATTAATATTTCCAAAAACGCCACTGCCCAACATTGCCTGGCAAAAATGCAGCTGTTAAAATTTGCAGATGATCCCAAACTCACCTGACTTGCAGGGTTCAGGTGTAACCCAGGAGGGAGCACGGGCAGAGGAGCAAAATGGGGATACCTGGGACAGGTGTGTGTCCCCAGCTCCAGCTGTGTGTCCCCAGCTCCAGGCTCTGGTCTGACCCACTCCCGGGAGGAGACAAAGGGTGGTGGCTGTCACTGCTGAGCTGGCAGAATCTGTCACCTCTCATGCTATCACCAGGGCTGAGGAGCTGCGGGTCTCCCCTATCACCTGTGACTCACAGGTGATAGCTTCCAAAGCTATTCACAAACAGATTCCAAAGAAGTCGGGTCCCATTCCAAACTCATCAACCTCTTGGGCCACTGGGAGCAGCAAGGGAGGAAAGCTGGAGAGACCTCTGGACCAGATCACAAACACCAGCTGACAGGGCTAAGCTGGCAGTGAAGAGCTCAATTGTCCCATTAGATACCTAGTTTCCTTGACAGATTTGATCTGTGAATCCTCCTGAAGGGAATTCCTCAGAATCACTATCAGCAGCTCCAAGAAGTCAATGCCCACCTGAGGTTTAGTTCATTTTTTGTAGAATCATCACAGAATCACAGATTCAATTAGGTTGGAAAAGACTTCCAAGATGGGAGTCCAGCCTATGACCAATCACCACCTTTGTCAACTAGACGAGAGCACTGAGTGCCACATCCAGTCATTTGTTGAACATCTCCAGGGATGGTGACTTCACCACCTCTCTGGCCAGCCCCTCCCAGTGCTTGACAACCCTTTACACAGAGAAATTTTCCCTAATACCCGATCTAAATTCCCCCAGATGCAATTTGGGGCTGTTTCAGCTTTTCCTGTTCATTGTTGCTTGGGAGAAGAGACCGACCCCACATGGCTACAACCACATGTCAGGGAGTTGTAGAGAGTGATAAGGTCCTCTCCAAGCCTCCTTTTCCTCCAGGCAGAGCCCCTCCACCTCCCCTAGACGCTCCTCGTCAGACTTGTGCTATCGAGCCTTCCCCAGCTCTGCTACCATTCTACAGACATGCTCCAGGACCTCAGTGTCCTTCTTCTTCTGAGGGGCCCAGAATTCGACACAGCACTCGAGGTGGGGCC
>WBMZ01000840.1:0-36765 GCA_013400975.1 Atrichornis clamosus
GCGGCGACCGCGCCGGCCCCGGGATCCCGCGACCCCCGGGAACCCCACCCGCCTCGGCCTCTCGGCCCACTCAGTCCCCGCCGCCGGCTGCGCCGAGGCGGCTCGGCCCCGGCCGCCCTCCCCGCCCCGCGGCCTGTGACGGGAGGGCCAGGGAGCCCTGAGGTCGCGGGAGCCCCTGGAAGGACTGCCCGGGCTGTCACCGACCCGAGGGTCAGTGGGAGTGGCACGGAAACAGCCCCAAGCAGGGTCCCGGCGCTGGGAGTACAGAGCAGGGTCCTGGTGCAGAGGGTACGCAGCAAGTTCCTGGCACTGGGGGAACAGCGCAGGGTCCTGGTGCAGAGGGTACGGAGCAGGTTGCTGACACAGGGAGTACAAAGCAGAGTCTGGGAGCTAAAGCAACCTGGACTGCAATCCTGGTGCTGGGGATATGGGACGGGGTCCTGGCACTGGGGGTGCAGAGCCCAAAGAGGAATCCTGTGCCCATAGCTCGTGCCTGTGACTGCTGTGAAAGTCCAGGATGTAGGGGGCAAATCCAGCTGAAATTATGTCATCAACAAAATCCAAACTTGATCTGTTTTGTCCTGGCACCAGCAGCTTGTCCCAATGTTCCTTAAACTCCAGGGAAGTGCTGTCCGTTGAATACTGTCAGGGCAAGGGTGTCCCAAGGAGGTCACAATCCTTATCCTTAATCCAAGCTTTCCACTGAGGAATTGTATTCCAGAGAGGAAAGGTCAGACATGTTGGCCAGCAAGATGGGGCACATCAGGATGGCTGTGGACACCTGCTGCTCCTGTCCAGGCCTCCTGAGCCCAGAGAGTTTTGGCACTGGAGGGAGATCCCCACTGGCAGCTAGGCTGGGCTGGGGGTCCTGGGGCAGGGAGGAAGCAGGAGGAACAGGAATTAGGAGTTGCTTGTGGAACAAGACACAAGCAGGATGAGCCTCAGGGGAGGATGGAAAGGTGTGGTGGGACAGAATGGAAAGTGGAGGGGATAGGATCAGGTGTGTGGCTGTGACACTGGGGAAGGCTGGGCTGGCCCGTAGTGAGGCTGAGTGGCCATGGTAAGGAAACTGCACAGCTGCTCCACTGCCCAACATGGGGACATGGAGGGGTGGGATGCTGGGAGGGTATTTTGGGGTTTTGTAATGCTGTGTCTTTTTCCTCACCTAGGAGAGCCCCCATTTCTGATGAGGAGTCTAAAACAAGCAGCTCCCAGCACTTGGGGTCTCAAGAGTTTTGTGTCAGCAGCAGCCTTTCCGAGGTGAGCTTCTTGCCTGCACACCTGGGTCCAAGAAAGCCATTCCCTGATGGAATAGGTCAAGCAGGAGCCTCTTCCCTAATGGGTTCAGTGGGCTCCTTCTTGAGAGGGATGCATGAGGCAAAGCTGTGCTCTCCTTTGGGCAGAGCTGTTTACTGCTTCTGCCTCTGTGTCCTGGGTGGGCAGATCCTGCCTGCTTCTGTGGGAGCCACTTCCTCAGCTCCTGGGATCACCTTCCCCCTTCTTGTTGCAGGTGGAGCTCACAGCAGTCAGCGGTGGTGGCAGCACTGCCCAGGGTCTGGATGCTGATGGCAAGGTGGAGGAAAAGCTTGGATCCAAACTGGAGGAGCAGCCACCTGATCCCAACCCAAACGCGGAGTGTGCGGGAAAGACTGTGACAGATGATGCCCTGGGACCTCTGGCGGGTCAGGGGGATGGCAGAGGGCAGGAGCCAGCAATCCCCAGAGCTGTGGAGCAGGAGAGCAGTGGTGCTGATGCCGCCTGGACACCAGCAGATCCTCCCAGTGACAAGCAGGCTGATGCTGCCCCAGCCTGCTCTGTGGCTCTGGAGAATGAGCCTGCTGCGAAGGAGAAAGCCCCCCCAAGCACTGCAGCACAAGGGCCAGGCATGCCGGCAGAAGGGACGTTGTCTGTGGTTGTCTCCAACTGCAACACCTCTGCCTCCACTCCCGCCACCTTCACATTGAACAGGGTGTGCTTTCCCCCCTCTCAGGCCCCTGCTATGCAAAAGCTGCCCCTGTCCTTCCAGGCTGGGGCTGTGCTGAGCCCAAGCCAGTCGCTGGTGTACATCCCCCCGCCCAGCTGTGGGCAGCCACTCAGTGTGGCCACACTCCCGGCCACCCTGGGGGTCTCCTCCACGCTCACCCTCCCTGTCCTGCCTTCCTACCTGCACGAGCGTTGCTTGCCAGGCATTATTGCTTCCCCAGAGCTGCGTTCCTACCCCTACACCTTCTCCGTCACCAGGCCCCTGGCTTCGGATGCCAAAGTGGTGTCTGTGGAGGTGAATCAGCTCAGCTGTCCCCCTCCCGCGGGTGGGAGCGGAGCCCAGACTGCGGCTGAGAGCGCACCCCTGTCCAGCACCGGCCCGGCCCTGCCCTCCAGCCAGGCCCTGCCCTCCAGCCAGGCTCCGCCGGCAGCACCGGGCGGGAGCGCCGCTCCCTCCTCTGGCACTGCAGTGCAGGCCAGAGCTGCGGCAGCTCCCGAGCCACACGCTCCAGGGGCTGCCACTTCCCTGTCTCCTCTGAAGTCCCCTCCCCAGCTGGAGCGTGAGATGGTCTCATCCCCAGAGTGCAGTGAGATGCCTCTTGATCTCTCCTCCAAGTCCAACCGCCAGAAACTGCCTCCACCCAGCCAGCGCAAGACCCCCCCCATGCCCATCCTCACCCCCGTGCACACCAGCGGCAAAGCGCTGCTCACCACCGTCCTCTCCAAGTCCCAGCGCGCGGCACAGGCCGCGGGCAGCAGCGTCACCTCGTGTCTTGGCACCACCCCGCCCTTGGTCATCTTTCCCGAGTTCCTGCGCAATGGCGAGCAGGGCTCCTGGATGAAGAACACCACCCTCATCAGCACCATTCCTGGCACCTACGTCGGTGTCGCCAACCCGGTGCCGGCCTCGCTGCTGCTCAGCAAGGACCCTGGCGTGAGTCTCAGCAGGGACCCGCGCCACCTGCCCAAGCAGGAGCCCATCTCCATCATCGACCAGGGTGAGCCCCACAGTGCCAGCATTCCCTGTGGGAAGAAAGCCAACCAGGTCAGCACAGAAGGACAGCAGGATCCTGCCAAGAGACTTCTTCATGGCAGAGTTGCTCCTGGAACTCCTTTGTGTCAGTCCAAGGACATCTCCACCTGGAATCCTGTCCAGGGGAGTGTGTACCCGCGATGCCCTGTCAACGGAAAACCTTCCAATCCTCAGCTTCTCCCTCTGGGCTGGTCTCCTTACCATCAAACCCCGCTGCTTTCCATCGGCATCTCCACGGCAGGACAGCTGCCCCCGAACCAGAGCAGCCCCTGCAAGCCAGCCGGAGCAGGAGAACTCCCGGCATTCCCGAGCGTGCAGCCCGCCGAGCCCAGCCCGGCTGCCCAGAGCCTGCCGGAGGGGCTGCCTCGGCTCCCGCCTCAGGACCAGGATGCTGCTGCCAAGAGCAAGAACTGCCGGGCCTTGCCCAAGCCCTACGAGGAGCCGACCAACCCCACCCCGCCAGAGGCAGGTCCAGCTCTTCAGACCAGCGCTTTGGATGGGAAAGAGGGGGAGGGGAAGCTGGACAACACTCCGAAGAGTCAGGAGTGCACTCAGCCAGAGGCTGACTCCGGTCAGGAGGGCAGTGCACAGACTGAGGCTCCCCAGGGGAGCTGTAGCATCAAACAGTCGGATGCAAAACCCAAAAACCAAGTGTTAGCGGCGTATTTGTCGCACGACCTGCCCCCGGCTGGGCAGCAGGGCCTGCGGGTGGTGCCAGAGGTGCCCACAGAGAGCCAGTGCAAGGAGCCAGGCTGCGAGGGCTCCCAGGAGCCGCCGGCCGCAGAGCCCCTCCCGTGTGTGCAGCAGGTGGATCTGTGCAGGGTCAAGAAGGAGCGAGTGGAGTGTGATGTGTCCTTTCCGTCAGTGACCTGCCTGCGGGCTGGAGCAGCTCCCCAGGCCTTCGCCGAGGCCAAGCTCAAAGGAACGGGGCAAATCAAGCAGGAAAGTGGCACACGCTGCAAGGCCAAGCGGCAGCATGATGGGGACACCAGGCAGGGCCACAAGAGACTGAAGTGCCAAGGCCAGGACAGCAAGGAGTCCCCAAGCAAGTCAGGAAGCCGGAGCGGGCATGGCCGGAAGGTGCGTGGGGTGGGCTGGGTTAAAGGAGGGATCTCTCACAGGGGGAGAGCTGAGGGCACAGGGCTTTCTACCTGTGCTCTTGGGCATTGCCTGGCTCTGGGGGAATATACCTATGCTGCAGGTTTTCTAGGGCAAAAAATGGATCTGGAACGTCAAAAACGCTGGAGGGCACCAGCATGATGAGTGGGGATGGAGTTATATCCTTTCTGTGCTGCTCCAGCTCAGTCAGTCGGAAGCTCCAGCTTCAGCCTGTGTCTTCCCTTCACAGTGGCAAAAACACCACGACAATCCGCATGAGCTCGGCAAGCGGGAAGGCCGAGGCGGCCTGGGTGCCCTCACGGATCACAACAGCCTCAGGGTAAAGCGCAAGCGTAGGAGGCCAGCAAAGACAGAGTGCCCATCTTCACACCGTGGAGACAGCCATGAGGAAGGTACTCTTGGGAATGGCAGTGGGTTTCTACAGGGCTGGGCTGCCCAAGGGGCCAAACTGCTGCTCCCCTGAAGCCAGTTGGCCTCTGGAGCATGTTGGCAGGTTAGGATCCAAAACAGAGCTGCAGCATGATCAAACTCTCAGAATAGTTTGGGTTGGGAGGGGCCTTAAAGCTTATTTTGTTCCACCCCCCACCATGGACAGGGGCATCTTCCACTAGACCAGGTTGCTTCAAGCCCTGTTGAACTTGGCCTTGAATGTTTTCAGGGATAGTGCACCCCCCACCTCTCTGGAGAATCTGTGCCAGTGTTTTACCACCCTCATTGTCAAAAACTCCTTCCCTATAGCAAATCTAAGCCAACCTCCTCTCATTTAAAACCATCCCCCTTGTCCCATTGCAGCAGCCCCTGCTATGGTGACATTGCACTGCCCTTCCCAGGTGACAGGTCTGTGATCTGTTTTCTCAAGGCTCGGGTTTCCTCACAGGTTACCTGGAGAAGAAGCCCAAGAACAACTTTCGGGATTTCATTCCGGTGGTGCTGAGCAGCCGGACACGCAGTCAGTCGGGTGAGTTGGTGCCCAGGCCCCTGGTGGCAGTCGTGGGTGGACTGGGATCATTCCCTTTTCATGTGGCCTGGTCCCTCCATTTTGTCCTGCTTTGAGGCTTTGCCTTGTGGATCCTCTTGGCTTTTTTGTCATCCAGAAATCCCACATTTTTGCAGGAAGCATTGCTGGCTCTTCTGCTGGTGTGACAGGAGAGTGTGATGTGACTAGTCAGGAGATTTTACCATTGTTGGAGGAGGATCAGGAAGACGAGGAAGAGGAAGAGGAGGAGGAGGAGGAGGAGACATCCTTGAAACATCGCAAGCTGCGCAAATCCCACAGGACGTCCCGCTGCCACAGCCGCAGGGACAGGGACAGATCTGTGTCCGAGAGGAGCAGCTGTTACACGAGGAGGACCCGGGAGCTGCCCTGGAGAGCAGAATCACCCAGGCAGCTGTGGGAGCCCAATGAGGAGGAGGAGGAAGAGGAGGAAGATGGCCACATCAAAAGGAAGAAAAGGAGACGGCAAAAAAGTCGGAAATACCAGACAGGGGAATATCTGACTGAGCGGGAGGAGGAGCAAGTGGGATATCCACACCGGAGGCGGAAATCCAAAGCAGGTACAACCTGGGAAAGGGGTTCTGGTACCAAACTGGGCCAGCGTGGGGATTTTTTGTTTTGTTACAGGTCGGATTTTTGAGGGGTTTTGGTTTTCAGATTTTTTTTGTAATGGTGAAACTCCCTGATTTTTAATGACTCGATGGCCAAAGCACGGGCTGCTTCAATCAATCGCCTCTTTTTTCAAAAACATTTACAGTAAATTCCAGAGCAGTAAACAGCAATTTATGTGGCTAATTAGACACTGATCTTACCCTCAGATTAAGACAGAGGGCGTGGGAAAATGAGAATGGGACGAGGTAGCACAGTGAAATATTCTGGACAAGCAGTGCCCCTGGGAGCCATGCTCAGCATTCTGGGCTGACGCAGGGGGACACGTAGCCATCCCGATCCGACTGGGCTGCTCTTGGCTGTGGCTTTATGAGGGTGACTTGCAGACTTGCACCAGGGAGCACGAGCGTGAGAGGATTAGCAAGGGTAGAGTGATGGGGAACCCCTTCTGTGGTTCGTAGGTGCGAGGAGGAACACGTTGTGCCTGCCTGTGCCCACCTCTGCTCAGCCACTGCTCCTGTGCCTTCCCCCGCTGCTGCCAGACCCTCTGTGAAACCTGAATCTGTGATGGGCACGTCCCTGAGGGCAGCAGTCCCTTCTCCTTGTGCGGGGACAGTCTGAGGCCATGGGATCTGTCTAGCAGTGGCTCGGTGTGTGCTGGCACCCAGCTGTGGCTTGTGGTTGTGTCCAGGGTCACACAGGTGACTTCAGGGAGGGAAGTTGTCATGGGCAGCACTTGAGTTCAGCCCTCCACACGCTTGGGCTGTGCTCTTGGAGGGCATGAGGTGGATATAGACCTGTTGCCTTCTGCCTTCTGAGCTCAGACTGGCACTCCTCGGGAGAGGCTGAGGTGCTGCTGAGACCCTGCGGGGAACAGAGGTGGCTGCTGTCCTCCCACCAGCTGATCTCTGCTCCAGCACAGCCTTACACTACCCTACAGTGTCTGGAAGCTTCTATCAGACCAGGAACAGAGTTTCGAGTGAGCTTCCTGGTGTTGTGGCAACTCAGGGACACTCTCAGGATGCCTTCTGTTCAGAAGAGGAGCCTGAAAGGAGCTTTGAGTGCAGCAGCGCTCGGGAGAGTTTTCTCAGCAGCTTTACCACATATGTTAAGAGTATCTGTCTGTCTGTCCAGTTTCCCTCAGGGGCTGCTCACTCAGCCCTCAGATATGGGAGCTGCTGTAGTTTTGATTCAGAAGTTGTGGCCTGAAGCCACCTCCATGGCAATGAAGTCCTGAAGTTCCCTCTGTGCTGAGCAAAGTCCTTTCCTCTGTCTCTTTTTAACTGATCTCTTACTCATTTCATTGAGTGCCTGTAAGTCTCGTGCTGCAGGATTGGGTGGGCAGGATTCCTCCATTCAGCTGATCCACCCTGTCAGGATTTTTGCAAATTTTGGTCACATCCTTCTCCACCTTCTCCTCTCCAGATTGAGGATTCCCCCCATCTCTTGTAGCACAGTGTCTCCACCCCTGCATCATTTTGGTTGCCTTTGCCATTCGCACTTCATTTTTCCTGACTTGTGGAGACTAGAATAGCAGGACAGTACCTGAGTTGTACTGGCTCTGAGATTTTATTTATGGTTCTGCCTTGGTATCTTGGCTAAACCTGTTTTTCTGTACAAGATCTCAGGTCCCCACTTCATAGTAATAATTGGACATAAGTGGAAGTTATGTGTGGTGCTTGATGTGGAGAATCCAGAGTCTCAGCATAGCATGGAATGTGAAGATGCTGCTCCTGGAGATCTGCAAAACCTGCTGTGGCACTGGAGGCAGCAGTATCCCTAAGAGATGGAAAGTTTTGTTCCTGGAGTTTTTCCTCTTGGTCCCTTGAACTGACCCCCTGGGACATCTTCCAGATCCACACTTAGAAATTAAATGTTTGTTCCCAAACCAAGTGCCCAAAGCTGTGAGAGAGCTGGACTTGAGGGACTTAATTTCTGATATATAAGAAAGAAGTGCTTCCCTGTGAGGGTGGTGGGGCCCTGGCACAGGTTGCCCAGAGACACTGTGACTGCGCCATCCCTGGAAGTGTCCAAGACCAGGTTGGACAGGGCTTGGAGCAACCTGGGACAGTGGAAGGTGTCCCTGCCCGTGGCAGGGGTTGGAACAAGATGGGCTTTAAGGTCTCTTTCAACCCAAACTATTCTGGGATTCTGGGATTCTGGGATTCTATGGCTTGGACCCCACAGAGCTCTGTGCAGGTGCCTCCTCTGCCCTTTGATCTGCACAGGCTGGTCCTTTGTACCTGTTCTGTCCCAGCACTGCTCACCTGGGATGTGCAGCATCATACGAGTCCCATCATTTGTTCACAGCCTTTACTTTCTCCTTTCATGCTTTGGTTTCTTGTTGCTGTTGTGCTGTTGCTCTGGGATGTTGCTGTTTCGGGTGCTCTGCTTTGAGCATCTGTCCCTGTGTGATGTACAGGGCTCTGTGTTAAGCAACTTGCAGCTCTCTGTAATGTGGAGAAGACAAGGCTGGACTTCCCTTGAGGAATCCTCATGCTTCCTAACTGGATGCATGTTAATGAAAACTTAATGTGCTCCTTAACTTCAGGTGAAGATGTGAGAGGGCAAGGCAGGGCCTGTTTGTTTAGGCAGCAAGCAGTGGATGTTCACAGACAATTTTAATTAATGTTCACAGACAGCTCCTGCTTGTCCTGCCTTTCTGGGGCATATCCCAACGAATCCTGCTTCTGTCTGTCCTTGGGCCTCCTGTGTTCATGCTGAGTCCATCCCTGATAGGAGAATCTGTGTGTTCTCTGTGCTTCTCCTTCCTGCACTGCCCCTGCCACAGGGCTGGATTTAGAATAATGGAACTCCAGAATAGTTGGAATGGAAAGGACCTTAAAGCTCATCCAGGCCCACCCCCTGCCACCTTCCACTATCCCAGGATGTTCCAAGCCCTGTCCAACCTGGCCTGGACACTTCCAGGGATGGGGCAGCCACAGCTTCTCTGATTTCGGTGCAGGTCTCAGAGATGGACAGGTTTTTTTGCCCGGTGGCATAGGTCTGTGTGGCCTTTGGTGTGGTACCTACAGGAGCTCCTCATTCACATTTCTCCTTTAGATTGTAGGCACCGGAAGCAGAAGGAGTCTGGGAAGAGTAAAGGCACAGAGCTGCAGCTGAGGAGCAGACTATCCCCATCCCCTCGAAAATCTCAAGGACGCACAGACTTTCGGAATGGCTTCTTCCTGGAGCACTCTGATAGCTCTCCCATCCAAGAAGAGCTGGAGAAACCATCAGGAAAACGCAAATGTAAAACCAAACACCTAGCAAGGATCTGTGACGAGGGGAAGGTATGGCTTGGATGGATGAGGGGAACGCATGTCGGGAGAAGAGGGACAAGGGGACTCCTGTGAGTCATGGCCACATGTGCCAAGGAGTTGTATTCCTTTCTTTCCCAGGGGAAAGGCTGCTGCAACCAGCCCAAAATGTGCTCTCTGAAGAAGCCCCAGGACTTGTGGACACTTTGTAAGTCTCATCGGGCCAGCCCAGGGAGCTCCCCTGAACTCCCCCCAGCCCAGAACGTTCCTCCCGGAGCTCGGCGGCTGATTGTGAACAAGAACGCGGGGGAGACGCTCCTGCAGCGAGCAGCTCGCCTGGGCTACAAGGTGAGTCCTGTGCCCTCCTGCGTGTGCCCCTGATGCCCTGCCCAGCTGCAGTGTCACAGCCGTGCTCTCGTTGTGCAGGACGTGGTGCTGTACTGCCTGCAGAAGAAGAGCAGCGACGTGAACCACCGTGACAACGCGGGCTACACGGCCCTGCACGAGGCCTGCGCGCGCGGCTGGATCGACATCCTGCACATCCTGCTCCAGCACGGTGCCAACGTCAACTGCAGTGCCCAGGACGGCACCAGGTGAGCCTGGGGGGCAGGAGCAGGGCAGGCTCTTCACCTTGGTCGTCGCTAAACTAATCTTAACCCAAACCAGAGCATTTCCATAGCGACCTCCTGCTCTCTTTCTGCTCCTGCCCCTGCAGGCCTGTCCATGATGCAGTAGCGAATGACAACCTGGAAACCATGTGGCTTCTACTTTCCTATGGTGCTGATCCCACTCTGGCCACGTACTCTGGGCAGACAGCAGTGAAGTTGGCCACCAGCGACGTGATGAAGCGCTTCCTCTGTGGTAGGTGCCACGCCTGGGGTCACAGTGCTCCTGTCCTTCCCCTCTGGCAGCATATGGGGCCAAATCTGGGTGTCAAAGGGCTTGAGCAGAAGATGACTCGATCTTTAGCTCTATCCTGTCACACAAGTGTGTTTTTACCATTCAAACTTTAATTATAGAATTGTCTCTGCTTCCTCTATAAGCTATAAGTCACTTTTCAGTTTTCAGTGTGCAAGGAGATGGCTGTGCTGTTACACAACTAAAGATAGTGCTCTGCTTGGAGACGCTGTTCCACAGTCCCTGGTTCTACTGCCTAACCTAAGAGAACAGGTTTTTGCTGCCAAATAATTCTGCCTTCTATGTGAAAAGAGCCCTGCCCAAATTCTGCTGCTGGCAGAAAGGGCCATTTTTGATCCCCGTGGCTGTGTTTGGTGCTGTTTTTGTACATGCAAGACAAGTGTGGTTTCTCCACAACAGCAAGGAAGGGACAGCCAGAGTAGTGGTGGTTCCCAGACAGAGACAAGACAGGAAACCTCCAGTGTGGAAAAAACTCTGTTTGCCCACTGCCTGTGTGAGCTCCTCCAGGCTCAGCTATTCACACAGGTGTTGGGGGCAGTAATTTGGAGCTCAGAACTGCCCTAAGAACCTTTCTTTCCAAGCCACTTCACACTGTCTGTTGTTTTCCCTTTCCAGCTCCCATTTCTTGGTCTGGGGCCTGGGATGATGCCCTCTCCTGGGCACAGACTCCCTTCCTGCAGCCGTGGCTCAGCTTTTGCCATTATACCCAAGTGGGAAAAGCAGCAGGGGTGAAGCAGCTCCCCCTGGAACAGTGGATGGCACACCGGGATCATGCTGTGACCCACTAACCCTCTCGATTTTCCCTCTCTAGATTACCTGTCGGATCTCCAGGGCCGCAGCGACGGAGACCCTCGGACAGCCTGGGATTTCTACAGCAGCTCCGTGCTCGGTGAGTGCAGTCCCAGCTGGGCCAGTGGCAGCTGCAGAGCAGAGGTGATGCCACATAAAACACGTCCTTCCCTCGGGTTTGGCCACGTCCTTCCCCACTCACGCTTTGGGTAGAGATCTTGCCGTGGTGTTACATGCTGGCAGTTGCTCCTAGAAGGGACTTTTTCTTTGGGAAGCTGCATCTGTGAATCCCTTCAAGTACAGGACTGGGCTCCAGGTGCTGTTGGTGATTCCCAAGGGTCTTTGGTTGTCGATCCCGAGCATGTCATTCCCATAGCAGTTCTTGTTTGTCCCTGCTAACCGGTCACCAAGGAAAGTGAAGGACATACTCATTCCTTCAAGGTGTAGAAGTCTTGAACTTCCAGGTTCCCAGAGCTGCCCATCCCTCTCCTCTGCTCTGGAGGGGAGGTGTTCATCCAGGGGAGGTCCTGTTCTCACAACACTAGGCATTTCCGCAGTGAAGGGCTGACTTCTGCCTTTACTGTCATTTCCTGAAAACTGTGGTTACAATGGAAGATGTTCTGGATCTGGCATGGGCCTGTGGCACACTGGAGTCCCTCCAGCCTCTTCCAAGTTCAGCGCTCACAAACCCTCTGCAAGGACTCAGGATATTTACACTGGCAGGCTAAGCTGCTTGTTGATTTTAGATGCTCACTTTCATCATTTCCAACATCCTTCTAGAAACAAAAAAAAATCTGATACATTTGAGGAGGGTGCTCTTGGTAGAGGACTTATCCTTGGAGAACCCTGATGTCTCTCCATTCCGGAACAGGAGAAATTCTGCATTCCTGAGAGCACTGTTTGTAGGCTGCTGCACCTCAGCCCTGCCAAGGGAACAGTTCAAACCTCAGCCTCCTTCCTTGGAATTTCTCACTCTCAAAGCTGTCACAAGCCTTTATGAAGAAAAATAGCTGTTCTTTGCAATATTTTTAAAGATATTACCCCTCTTGAGTTATCACTGATTCCCACTTGGATTTCTGTGATAAACAAGGAGGGAAGATGGTGTGTGAATTTCTGGTTAGAAGCATTTGGCTCTCTTTGGTCACTACTGAGTTGCCCAGAGAGCTTTGTGCTTGAGTTCTGGTATCTGCCTGTGTCCCATTCATCAGTGTCCTTTCCTCTGGAAGCCTGTGGCTTGGGATATAGGCTGCTGTCTTCCCACATTTCTGTCCTCCACCCCCGTAGGCAAAAAGAAAGGGATTGTTTTTCAGTAAGCAAACCATCACTGACTCTTTAGGTGTTCCTTGGGGGTGGAGGGGGACTGGGATGCCACAGTGATGGCAGTTCACGTTCAAAGGGCCTTACTTGGACCCTTGGCTAACACGTGGAAAATCTCCACAGGCAGGGCTGGGGACTGCACTTCTTTTCCTGCCTCTGGACCTTAGTTGAGCTTTTCAGATTGTTTCTTCATTGGAGGGTGGTGAAAGACTACCACCTCTGTGAAACACATCCAGCCTCTTCCAGCTGAAACACATCTTTCCAGATGAAACACATCCAACCTCTTCCCCTTCTGCTTCACACCGAGTCCTGGCCGCTGGGGATGTGTCTCTGGGTCCCTGTCACTCACATGATGCCATCTGCCAGGCTTTTCTTCTCTCCTGGGCAACCTGAAGCTGTTAACAAGTGAGACAATCCCACACTGATCTGCCTGTACCCTTCCCTGGCAGCATAATTTCATCTTTGCTGTTGTGGAAAGTTCCTTCCAGTGTTGATTGGGCTGATGTTCAGGTGCTCCAGACTTTAACAGGGTCCTCTGGGGAGAACAGAGGTTCTCCCAGGTATGGAACAATGATTCCCAGAGAAATATCAGCTGCACAAAAGGTTCTGGAGCCCCATGACTTTGGTGTTGCTTGTGGGATATTTCCATCTCTGGCTCAGGGAGATCCCAAGTTGGAGCTGCTGTCTGAGGGCCGGGCACGCCGTCCCTCCTTCTGCCCCATCCAGGGGCATTCCCAGTGCTGCCTTTAGGAGGCTGCCTGGCCAGGCAGGAGCTGACACAGCTGGGAAGTGATCCCTTACCCTGCCAGGTCTATTTCCAGGGCAGAGGAAGGGACCCTCCTCCCCATCCTTCTGGGATCAGCTTACAGCAGCAGCAGTGGCAGGGCCAGTCCCGCATCACCTGTGCTGTGCCAGGCACTGCTGCCAGAGCCACAGGAAAAGCAGGATGCCCAAGCCTGGGACGTGAGGCTGGTTCCTTTACAGCCTGTTTACTGTCTGTCCTGAAATGTCCCTCTTTGGCTCAGGTACTTCAGCAGTTGCCTCAGGCCACCTGGAGCAGGTACAGCCCAGGGCAGGGAAGTATCTGGTCCTGCTCTGGAGTAACCGAGCTGTTCCGGCTGTCACAGGCAGCACACAACTCTCCTTCCCCAGTGGAGCCGTCCTTTGCAATCCCCTTTCCATTGGCTCCACTAGTCAATGCACTGGAAGCACTGGATGTCCCTCGGGGGACAGGAGAAATCCCAGGCCCTGCCTGAGCTGCTCCTATTCTTTGAGGCAGGAATGTTGTCCACGTTTTCCTTGAGATCTGCAAATCTCTGGGGGCAGAAGGATAATGAAGGAAGCCAGGGTGTGGGATCTCTGAGGTGTGAAAAAGTCATCAGTGTCCTGCACTTGGTGCTGCTAGAGCTTCAGATACAAAGTCCCACTCCGGGGTTTGTCTCCACCTGGGACAGGCACTGTTGTGCCTGATTGTGTCCGGGTGGTACAGGATGTTCCTGTCCTTGTCCCAGCCTTTGCACGGCAGACGGACAGCACTGAGCTTTCAGGACAGACATCGGGCCCTATTTTTTGCCATGTTAAATGCATTTAATTCTTTTTTTTCTGGGTTGCTCAGGAAATCTGAGGTTTTTCGGTGATGGCATCTGAGCTTTGCCAGCAGCAGCATTGGATCAATATCCATGCCACTTATTTTTGTCCTATTCTACACCAAGTTTTGATGATTTCAGCACCTTTTTTTGTAGGGAATTTTTTTCTCTTGGCAGTACTAGGAAATGACTGTTTTTCTCTGAGACCCTCCCTGAGCCAGTGTCTCCTGTCATCTGCTGTTGTTCCTCTGTTGGAATCCCACTCGTGCTGGCTGAGCAGCCGGGTGTGTGGAGCTTCCTCTTGCAGCACACCAGAAGATTTTCTTTTTTTCAACCTTTTCTCTTGTGCGTGGGGTTGAACTTTAGCATGATTGGTTTATTTGCTCACCAGCACATTGGGCCTGGCTGTTCTTTGTAGAATCTAAACTCTCTTTCCTGGAAGTTTTTGGAGTTCTCCTGTATTATCTCACTGGGATAAAACCACTCTGCAGACCTAAGACTATTCATACCTCCTCATAATAAAATCCAGGCAGCAAGCTTCTTTTCAACAGGCTTGAAATGGTTTATGGATCCTCTCTAGACACAGGTCCTGCTGGAGCTCAGATACCTCCTGGAACAGCCAGCTATTATCTGCAGGGTGGATTCTCTAAGTCAGAGAATCATGGAATTGTTTGAGTTGGAAGGGACCTTAAAGTTCATCTCATTCCAACCCTCTTCCATGAACAGGGACATCTTCCACTATCCCAGGTTGCTCCAAGCCCCATCCAGCCTGGCTTTGGACGCTTCCAGAGACCAGGGCAGCCACAGCCTCTCTGGGCAACCTGTGCCAGGGCCTCAGCACCCTCTCAGGGAAGAATTTTCTTCTATATATCCAACCTAAATTTCCCCTATGCTTGTTACTTGGTTGGATTAGTCTCTGCTGGCACAGCCTTGCTGTCCTCACTGGGACACAGGTGCTGGCTCCCCTGGATCACCTGCTGGAGATTCTGAGGGCTGATCTGGGTGGAGAAGCTCTCAAGGAGCAGAGTGCTCGCTGTGCCTTTGCTGGTGCAGGCGAAGCCTCTCTACATCCACCTCCCACCTCGCTGTTCCAGGCTCTCCCAGGCTGAGGAGGTTTGTGCTGGCATGGGAGAGGGACCATGGTCATTTTGGAGACAGTCTGGGACCTGCCAGTGGGGTGGCTCGTGGTGCAGGCTGTACCCCGTCCCACCCGTGGGAACAGAGCACACCTGAGCTTCCTGCCCCGACTCGGGATGTTCTTTCCACCTGGCCTGGTCACTGCAGAGTCTCTCTGCACAGCAGCCAGCTCTGGGATGAGGGGCTGGAGGAGGGCAGGAGGGACCCGGCCCTCACACGGCCACTGGGATGTTGTGGGAAGGTGCCCATGGGGTCGTGGCAGTAGCCAGGGAGTGCCAGCACTGGCTGGTGTGGGACTGAGCAGTGCCAACCTGTCCTGCCTGTTGCAGAGGGGAAGGACAGCATCGGCTGCGACCTGCTGCTCAACCCTCCAGGGAGCTCAGACCAGGAGGAAGAGGAGCAAGAAGCAGATAACTTCATGTTTGAGTTCTCAGACAAGCCACTGCTTCCCAGCTACAACCTCCAAGTGTCCGTCTCCCGAGGGTGAGTACCTTTCCCTGGAGCACAGAGCAGTACCATGGGTGGCCACAGCCCCAGCACAGGTGGCAGGACATGGGTCATTCCAACAGGATTAAGAGCAGCTTGTGTATCTCAGGTGGTTATTTTCATAGAATCATCACAGAATTCTGGAATGATTTGTGTTGGGGAGGGCCTTACAGCTCATCCCATTCTAACCCCCTGCAGTGGACACAGACACCTTCCAGGTTGCTCCAAGCCTCATGCAGCCTGGCTTGAACACTTCCAGGGATGGGACAGCCACAAATCCTCTGGGCAGCAGAGGAGAAGTTGTGGATGCAGCGCTGGGGAAGTTGGGGAAGCAGTACTGCCTTGCTTGGCACAGTCTGGAGTGTTAGGGAGCAGGAGAGGCTCATCAGGGCTCCCTGCACACGCCATGGCCGGGCACATCCTGCTGCCCTGGGTGTCCCTGTGCCATACCTGTCAGGAAACTCCCCTCTCTCATCCCTCTGATCCTGCTCCTAGCCCCATTTTTCTTCAGCAGCAGCTCACTCTGATGGCTATGAGTAGATTGTTTCCCTTCCATCATGGCTAGATCAGTCCTAGCACTGGAGCCATGCTCCCACCTGCATCCCCTGTGACACAGTGGCTATTCCTGGGGCAGAAGGGGGACTTGGAAGAGGCAGCAGCCAGAGCCTTTCAGTTCAGCCAATTTCTGTGCCTGCCAGTGTTTGCCCGTGCAGAGGAACACACGCAGCATCCCCTCCAGCAATAAACCACACCAGAAGCTCCGTTTCCTGATATTGTGGCTTATTCCTGGTGGGGGAAGCTGCTGGGAACTTTCACACTGCTGTCCCTGCCTGGCTGTGAGTGCTTTAAAAAGCTGTGACCTGTGGGGCTGTGACCAAACTCTGGTCCATGGGCTCCTGAGGGGGAGCAGCACGTGGAGGACAGTGCCAGCGTGCCAGCAGGCAGGGGGTGGGTGGGCACCGTACCTGCAGCCCCCTCCACCCCTAACCCACCGTGCTCTTGCCGTCCTCGCAGGCCCTGCAACTGGTTCCTGTTCTCCGATGTGCTCAAGAGGCTGAAGCTGTCCTCCCGCATATTCCAGGCCCGCTTCCCACACTTCGAGGTGGCCACGCTGCCCCGGGCGGAGTTCCAGCGCCAGGTGTCCCTCAGCCAGGTGCTGGCGCAGGAAGAGGTGCCGGCGAGCCCCGAGCTGGCGCCGGGCACGGCAGAGACTGTGGAGCTGGTGCACTACGAGCCCGAGCTGCTGCAGCTGCTGGGCTCGGCCGTGGAGTACCAGGCCTGGAGCAGCTGACGGGGACGGGCCACTCCCAGCATCACGAGGCAATAATAAGGACCAAGGGGAAGCAGCTCTCTCAGCGCCAGCAGCAGGGACCTGAGTCTTTGAGCAGCTACTCCTCCTCTCCTCAGGGTCTCCTCCAGCTGGGGAGGGAGGATCCTCGCCTCCAAGGACTTCCCGAGGTCCCTTGGCCACGAGCAGTGGCGGTCGCTGCCGCTGTCGCCCCATCCAGCTCCGGTGGGTGATGGAACCCCCTGCACGGGGCTCATGGGGCAGTGAGGGGCAGGAGCTGCCGCCCCTCCCCACCGGACCCTACGGAACTGCGCCTCTCTGTTTGCCCCCCCCCCAATGTCTTCCATAGTATTTATTTAATTAGTATTTAATTTGTAATGTTTTCTTTGTTTTTGCTGAGTCTGTATCACTGTGATGGTGAGCTCCGGGCTGTGGGATGAGGCCGTCCCCAGCCCCTCTCCAGCGCGCCCCGGGGCTGGCCAGGCCCCGTCCCTCCCTGGCCATGAGCCTGGGGACAGCCCCTTCCCTTGGCTTTGGAGCTGGCTCCTGCTGCCAGCGCTCAGCGCGGAGCCAGCCCCACTGCTCCATCCTCTCCCGGGCTCCTTCCTCCATCTCATTCGTGCTGCTGCTCCCCGTCCCCGGCGGCTGCCGCCCGGGCAGGCGCAGCCCGCGGCCCCCGCGCACCCCCCGCTTCGGCAGCTTGTCCCCCACCCCAGGCTCTTTCCCCACGGCAGAAGCCCCCTCCTAGCCCCGCTCCCTGCGCCCCGCCGGTGTCTCCGGGAGCAGCTGTAGCTGCGGGAGTGGGTGTGGGCAGGCTGCTCCGCCCCGGGGCCGGTACAGTTTTATTGTACAGGTGCTAACAGGACTGAGGCCGGGACAGTCGGGGGATTTCTGGCTCTCCCCGCTCTGCAGCGGGAGCCTTGGGTGGGTTTTTTTGTTGGTTCGTTTTTTCTTTGTGTTGTGTTTCTCCCCAGCCAGGGCAGGCGTGTCCCCCCTTGGAGCCCTGCTGCCAGCCTTCCCCGGGGGCCCGGCAGCACCTTCTTTAAGCCGAGGGTTTTTTGCCTTTGGGTGTGTATTCTGGTTGCTCTTTCTGATTTCTGTTTTATTATATGCAGCAACAGGCTGTGGTGTCAAAAACACTGATGTACAGAAAAAACCTGCATCAGGCTCCCTGGCTCCTGCCTTTTATTCCGTGTGCAGGCAGATTTCCGTGCGGGTCATCCCGAGCCTGTGGCTCAGGGAAGGGAAAGGGGCAGCTGTGGGACCTGCAGGGCCTGTGTCTCTGCACAGCTGGAAAAACAGGGAGACTCCAGTGCTCCTCTCAGCTTACTGCCTGACCCTGGTGCTGGGAGCTCTGCAGCCAAGGCCAGCCGTGCCCAAACACTGATGTTGGGGTAGCTCTGTCTGGTCCCAGCAACCTCCAGCCCATCCGTTCACCCCTGTGGGAGCAGAGGGAGCTCAGCGCAGTGCTGTGGTTTTGTCTTTTTCCCTTGAAAGGGCAGCTGGAATGCCCTGATGGCAGGACTAGGAGGAAAGCCTTGCCCATGCGCCAAGAAGGAACTCCCCAAAGTGGTACAGGAGCAGTCAAAGGAGGGTCTTAAGAGCAGGGGAGAGGGGCTCATGCAGGTGCTCCTACCCACCATGAAGGGGAGGTTCCTCATGAGCCCACGGAGGTGCAGGGAGGAACAGCCTTAGGGAAATCTCACCACATTTATGATCTGAAATATTCGCTTGGAGGCAGGTGGGTGGAAGGGAAGGAGCTGACGGGATTCAGCTGAAGGCTGGCCACCAGCCCAGGGATCTGAACCAGAGGAGCTGGAGCTGGAGCACCAGAGGCCTGGGAGAGGCTGAGGGCATGGGCTCTGCTTGGCTGGAAGAGCACGGGGGCTCTCCTGCTCCGCACGGGCTTTACCTGCACTCGTCTTTCTCCCAATGGACCCCACACAGGTGGGCACAATTAGAGAAAGGGAATCTTTTATTAAAACTGACTCATCTCAGTTAGCCATGGCCAAGAGTAGGGTGACAATGTTGTCCATCCCCACCTCCCTGGCATGCTGCCCTCAGGATGCTGCACCGGCTTGGAGCAGTGGCTGTGCCCGGGGTCCTGCAGGGCGCTGGCAGCATAAAACTCCTCCTCGGGCTGTCCAGCCGTGCAGGAGCACCGGAATGCTCTGCAGAGAGCACGGAGCATCCTGTGGGACAGGGAAAGCTGCTGCCGACGAGCCAGGGCATCAATGCCTGTGGAGGGGGCAGAGCTGTGGGTCTCGGTCTGTGTCTCCTGGTCAATGAGTTGAGGAGAAGCTGAATTCTCCTCCCCTTGTGCTGGAGTCTCAGTCTCTGTCTCTCGGTCAACCAAGAGAGGAGCAGCTGAATTTTTCTTCTCTTCTGCCACATCATCTGTCTGTGTCTCCTTCTCGGCGTATTGAGCAGCTGAATCTGCCTCTTGTGCTGGGGTCTCAGTCTGGGTTTCCTGCTCGACATAGCGAGAGGCCTCTTGCTGTGGTTCGGGAGATGGTTTCCTCGTGGAGGCCTGGAAGGAGAGTGGGGGATTTGCAGAGGTCACCTGGCTCCCCCCAGCAGCAGCTGCTGGGACAGGGATGCAGGAGGTGAGGGGGCCGCAGTGCTGCGGTGCAGGGGGAGCCTCGTCCGGCCCTTCGAGCTTGGCCCTCACCGGTTCCAGCCATGCAGAGCCCCTGCAGGCCCAGCAGTTCCTCATGGACAGGCGCCGGCCGTGGGCCCCGGTGCTGCTGCCTGGGCTGTCCAGCTGCGAGGGACCCCCGGGACGGGACCTGCGCTCCTCCAGCCCTTGTCCCCGCGCCCCCTCGTTCAGGCTGAGATGGCTCTTGGTGCTCCTGGAGCTCAGGGTGCTGCAGGGCGATGTCAGCCGGTGGAAGGACCGGCCCAGGCTGCCCTGAGGCTGCCGCTGCTGCAGCTGTGGGCGGCAGGAGGAGGAGGTGTGGGATGGAGGCAGCTGCCTGGGCAAGGTGCTGGCACTCCTGGTGCCACCCCTCCACCGGCCTCTCTCTCCATCTCTCAGCTGGTGTCCTTCCTTTGGGCTCTGGGGGTTGGGGTTCTGCTTCTTCATGGCTGCTTTTCCACAGGTGTGCTGGGAAGCTGCTACTTTCTGAGCAAGGTGTTCTGCTTGAGTGGGTCTCCCAGGGATTTCGTTTAATACCCCACGGGCAGCCCCACAGTGTCACAATGGCCCCTTCCTTGGTGTCCTGAGGCCCTGCAGTGTCACAATCACCCAAGGACCCCATGAGGCCCCACATCACCCACAGCAGTTGCCAGGTGTGGGGGTTTGCATGGCCAGGGAGCAAGAGGACTACAGGCGTGGCTTCTGTGAGTTGTCAGAACCTTCCCCCATGTCCGGCAGGGCCAACGCCACCACCCCAGGATGGACCCACTGCTGAGCCCAGCAGAGGTGGTGGTGACACCTCAGGAATAACGTTTTACTGTAGTCCAGGGGAAGGACTCAGGCTGGAGAAGTTCACAGAGCACTGTCTCCCATGGGAGGGACCTCACACTGGAGCAGGGACAGAAACAATGTGTGATGAACTGACCATGACCCTCATTCCCTGTCTCCCTGCAAGGGTGGGAGGAAGGAGGGAGAGCCGGGGAAGGAAAGGTGGCGGGGAGTGCTTTTAAGGTTTATTTTACTTCTCATCATCCTGCTGATTTTGATTGGTACTTGACTTCCCCAAGTTGAGTCTGTTTCAACAGGTGATCCGTGAGTGACCTTCCCCTGTCCTTAACTCCTGAACCTTTCATTTGATTTTCACGCCCCTGTCCAGTGGTTGGAGGGGAGTGATGGAGTGCCTTTGGTGGGTACCTGGCATCCAGCCAGGGTCAGGCCACCACACCATAGAAATGCCCATGCCTGGAAGCAGCAGGACTGGGATGGAACTGGGCATGGGGCAGCACCTCTGTGCCCCATCCGCTCACAGCAGCCCCAAGCTGAGCCAGCCCCGCTCCCAGCAGGTTCCTTTGGCTGCTCCTGGCACCGTCCAGGAGCGCGTGGGGACTCCCTGCCACAGCCCAGACCGTGGAACAGTGGCACCTCCTCAGTACTGACACCACCCAGAAGGTGGTGGAATGTTTGGTTGGAACCCAGGGAGCTCTCTGGCTCCTCCAGCTGTGCCAGGGCTCCTGTGGGACACAGATGGCACCAAGCAGCCACGCTGTGGGCCAGTGCGCCCTGCCCTTCTCAGCCCTGTCCCCAGAGCCCAGGTGGCAGCTGGTACCAATTCCTGTCACACCGGTATTCCCTCACCCAGGTGACCTGTGCACAGTGACCAGTGGTGCCACCCTGGCCATACTGGGGCAATCACCAGCCAGGAGGGACACCCCGGGGTGTTGGATGTGGTGCCTGGGAAGGACCCCAATGGCAGCAGATTTCCCGGCACTCTCCAAGCTCTTTGTCATGGGCAAGGCCAGCCCATGGGGACAAGGGCCATGTGGAGCGAGGCCAGCAGAGCCCCAGTGGAGCCCCAGCAGGAGCACCTGAGACATGGGAGAGTCTGGAAAACACGCAGGGAGCCCTCAGGCCTGCTCGCTCCCCCGTGGGAATTCCCACAAGGGAAGAGGGAGTTCTGCAGGCTTCTCCAAGATTGACACAAGGGAAAACTGACCCCAGTAGGCAGCACACACCCCTGTCCTCACCAGCCAGGCAGCAGTGCAGGAAGAAGCAGCTGACCAGAACAATCTGACTTTATTGGTGCAAACACTGGGCTCGGGTGAGTGGAATATTCCCAAGTGCTCCCAGGAAGCTGTCCAAGGTGAAGGGTGCACTCAGCCAGCAGCCCACTCCCTCCTAGTGCCGTGTTCCCGCTGCGGAGTTCAGTCTTCGTGGATGTTGAAGAGCTTTGCTACCTCATTGAGGTCCTCGTGCTCCTCCCCATCTTTGATGATCTGGAGGAAGGAGAGCACATTAAATCCTGCACATCCCAGAAAGAGCCGTAGGACTATCACAGCCAATGCCAGGAACTCCTTGGATCATCTCTGAAGCACCAGACTGAGACAGCCACAACACGACAGCACTTTCTACACCCAACTTCACATGGGAATCTTAAATGTACCATCACCTGCCTACAGGAACAGCAGGAAAACCAACCTCCTGTCCCTGTGGGATTTGTTTCTGGGTTTCCCTTTACAGCCAGGGAGAACCAGTGTCTTTAAAAAGTGATTCAGCTCTGCAAAGGTGAGCCAGGCACTGACTCAGAGCCAGGACACCTGGCTTGAACCTGACACTTTTAACCCAAGATGAAGAAGCCACAGACCCTGCACATACCTGGAGCTCGGAATTAGGGGAAGGGCTGCTAAGGGAAGGAAGGAAAGGGTCTCGCTTCCATGGGGATGGGAGAAGCAACATGTTTCAAGTGAATTGTTCAGATTAGGTATCAACAAAAACTTCCACCATGAATAGTTCATTTTGGGACAAATCAGGGTAGTGTGGGATCACTCCCACAGTTTAAACTACTGAAGTTCTCCAAATTCTCCAAAACCTGAGCTGGGTCTGGCTCAGCTGGCCTGGGAGGACCACGGGGGCGGGGACACACCAAGCCCCTGGCCCAGGGTTGCTCCAGCCCTGCCATGGTGGATGTTTCTGGGATGGTGACATTTGAGACTGTCAGACACTTGGACATGGGACAAAGGAGCACAAAGATGGGACCCATCACTGCTGCTGCGTCACTGCGATTCCAGCCTGTCCTTACTACAGACCTGGAATTCCAGCCATGCCAAGGCACGGCTTGGAGCACACACCTGATTTGAGTTATTTCTGCAGAAGTTTTGCACAAACATGGAGAAAAGCACAAGGACAGGTCCCTAATTCTCTGCCCAGCTCTGCACCAGACAGAGCATCTGCCTTTATTTAGCCTCACTTTGAACTGGCAGATGGATTTTTCCACAAGAAAAGCCCCGCTCCAGCAAACCCCACTGTCCGTCCTCCTCGCCCTGCACTGACCTTCCGAGCAATGGGCATCCTGTTGAAGATGTTCCACAATACAATCCCCACGACGACTTTATCCCTGAGGTAGAAAATGACACCTTTGCCGTAATCTTCTCCTTGCTTTGGGACTTGAGGTGTTGGTGAAGAGCTTTGAGAGACGTGAACTTCTGAGGCTTCCGCTTCCGTTTCACTCTCTGACCGAATTCCAGTCCCTAAGGCAGAGACAGGAGGTGTCACACACCCAGTGCAGGACATGTGCTGATGGGAGCAGACTCAAGAGCAGGAGCAGGAGGTGATTCCCTTTGAGTTGTGTTGCCCGAAAGTTAAGTTTCCTTAACACAAGGATGAAACAATCCCAACATGGAGCACAACACCGACAATTCCCAACTTCCACCCCCAAATGCAAAGGACAGCACACTCTGCTTCCTCCAGGCAGTGGATACAAAATAAATGTCCTTAGATCCACAGAGTCTCTGTTGTCCCAGACTGATCGTTTTATTGCTGTGGAGGAGATCAAGCTTCCCTGGAAAGATTTGCACGTTCAATGAGTTCCCTGATGGCTTCTTGCAGGAATGCTGTGTTTTAATCACATTTTAATATCAAAGCCAGCCTTTAAAGCTTGGTCTGGAAGGCAGGCAGCAGACTGCTGTGTCCTCGTGCTCTCAGAGTCAGAGTGACCCTGTGGCCCTCACATCAGGACGTGCAGGAGCTGCCCAGCACCCCTGGCCCTACCTGACTGTTCGGTGGCACTTTTGGGCGTGTCCTTGGCTGTGGCCTTGGCGAACACCCCGACCGTGGGCAGACTGCTGTCCACGAGCCCGATGGCTTCGTACCCCACGTTGGGGCCCAGGTCACTCCTAGGAATCAAGCAGGAACAAAGTCATTTGCAGCATTAGTGAGACAAACCCAAGGCAATTCCATCCATCCATCCTCCGCTCCTTACTGCACTCCAGTGTGGAGTGGGCAATGCTGGACACAGGCTGACGGACACATGGTGTCTGCTCTGCACACAGAGGTGGGACAGGAGTCAAGACACTAAGTCCAAGGCCATGAGCTCCAAAAAGCCATCTCACAGATCAAAACTCTGAAATCCTTCAGGCCTGCTCCCTGGGGGGCAGCTGGGGGCTTCGCAGCTTCTGGTAACACTGCTGTCCACACCAGGCCTGGCAGCTTGGACAATGATTTAGTGCTTATTTGAGGGAACGTTTAAAGAAGATTAAAGAGCAGAACACCTTTTCCTAACAGCTCCTTGAACCGAGCACCTGGATCTGAACTGGGGTGCTGACAGGACACAAAGCAGCTGTGGTTTGGCACCAGTAGGTACCAGGTGTCTGAAGTGTTCCCCAGGATGCTGAGGAAACAGATACATCACAAGCCACCTTGGATCTATACAAGATCCTCCTGGCCAGAATCCTCCAGCACAGGCTGGGGTTACTGCAAGAAACACCAGTAACACGCCAGCTGACCCAGCAGTGATCAGCTGGAGTTCAGGGGGGATCATGGAATGGTTTGGGTTGGAAGGGACCTCAAAGCCCACCTCATTGCACTCTTCTAGTCATGGGCAGGGACACCTTGCACTATCTCAGGTTGCTCCAAGCCCCAGCCAACCTGGCCTTGGACATTTCCAGGGATGAGGCAGCCACAGCTTCTCTGGGCAACCTGTGCCAGGGCCTCCCCACCCTCATAGGGAAGGATTTCTTCCATATATTGAACCAAAATTCCCCCTCTATCAGTTTGAAGCCATTTCCCCTTGTCCTGTCACTCTAGTTCCTGATGAAAAGACCCTCTCCGGCTTCCTTGTGGCCCCTTCAGACACTGGAACGTGCTGTGAGGTCTCCACACAACCTTCTCTCCAAGAGGATCCGGATCCTGAACATCGTGACAAAATGCACTAGGAGTTCCTGCCGTTTCCCAGCCTTTCCGCACAGGGAGAGGAAGTGTCACTCTGTGAGGGCTGGCAAAGTGTGACACCCGCCAGCAAACAGGGCTGCAACTCACAGCCCTGCTTCACCTGCATCTGGTCACGGCTGACAGCACCCCGAGGGAAAGCACCCCTAGGAAACGGACGTCTCTGTATTTTTGGCTCCACTCAGTGACCTCTGAAGCTCTTCTCAACCTCAAGCATTCTGTGGCTCTATGTGTCTTATTTAAAAGTGGAGTGAGAAAGAGTCCCAGGGTCCAAGCAGGACAGACCAAGAGTTCAGATAAATGACAGCAGGTCATAAATAACTATTTTTGAGAGGATTTCTCTGAGAAAACAAGAACACTTCTCCCCATATTTAAAATCCTGTTAACTAACAGGATTTGGGATTTTTAATTGGGCTGAGCTAACAGCCTTTGAGATTTTTTTGGTGAGGTTTTTTGTTTCATTGGTCTGTTTGATTCATTTTGTCTTAAAAAGGACTTCAGGAAGATAGAGCAAAATTGCCCATTTTCTTGGTACCTCTCTGGAAAACAACCTTTCAGGTACACCTGAATGCAGCAATGCTTTGCTACTAAAGCATCAGTTCAGCAATGGTGCAACACTGAGACCCACAGATTGTGCTGGGGAACTTCAGATAATTGTAAGAGAAAAGCTGCTGCTAAATTCAACCTGTAAATCAGTCTGCTCTGAGGAAAGGGCTGCTCTGTATTGCTCCTTGCTCTGCGGAATGGGACTCGTTCAGGGAGAAACTGGGATCTGCAGGAAGGAAAAACACTTCAGGGAGGTCAGGGCAGAGCAGCGAATGCTCCAACACCTCCCCCTCCCTGAGCTCGGGGAACACAGAGCTCTGCAAGGTGTTTGCTCAGGTGGTTTCACTGCTTTTGGGAAACAGACACTTCCCAAGGTGTATCTTGTCCAAGCTCCTGCAACGTGGCCGAACGAGGAACGCCCAAAGAGGAAAGGACGGTTACCAGAACATGGACTGGTGCCAGTAGGGCTTTGCAGCTCCTGTCATGTTTTCTCCAGCCAGTCTCCCGCTCACCACGGCGTGGTCGTGGTGCTCCACGCGCCTCCGGCCCAGTTTGATGTCATAAAAGCAGGCGGCATCCCCTGCCTTGGAGAGGACATCCCGTGAGCACCGCGACACGGGAAGCTCCCGTTAGTGCCCCAACCAAAAACATCGGGAGGAGAACAAGCGGAACAAGGAACGGAGTTTTTCTGACAAACCCCAAACAGCACCACTACCTCATCCCACTCCCTGGGCTACACAACTCCCAGTTTCTCAGCATTTTTCACTGATCTTTGGAAAAATAAGCCAGCATGGGGTACGTTTTCCAGAGGAATCAAAGTCTCAACGCCCACCAAGGGACTCTTATGCAAGCGAGTGATCCAGGCTATCTTTAGGTTACCCCAACTCCTCTTACACAGCATAAATATTCCAAACTCGCCGTGGTTACCACGGCAACGAGGCGGCTGCAGTGCCTGACCAGACTCTGGGCCTGTGCTACAACCACTCTCCTTACTCTCCTTCCCGGCTCCCTCTCACCCCATCCCCCTGATCCACAGAACCCACGTGTCCCTGCAGCAGCAGCAGCTGTGCCACACTCACCACCCAGATGTTGGAGCGCGCCTGCAGCTCCGCGTTCACCCGGAACCCCCCGAAGTCCGAGTCCACCTCCAGCCCCGCTGACTTGGCCAGCTCCACGTTAGGCTCCAGCCCCACTGCAGCCACGATGTGATCCGTCTCCACCTGTTTGGGAATGCGTAATTAGGACGTTAATTCCCTCCGTGCCCCTGCAGACATCACCCTCTCCCTGCTGTTCCCTTACCTTCCGGCCGTCCTTCAGTTTAATCACCAGCCGGTTGCCGGAAACAGAGACGGATTTGACCACAGCATTGGGCAGGACATTGACCCCCTCTGGAAATGAGCACAGGACACGTCACTGCCTGCTCAGGGCTGGAGCAGGTGGTTGGTGCAGACAGCTGCCAGGTGAGGAACCAAGACAGAGACCCCTGAGCTTTGCTGCATGTGCCAGTGCAGCTCTGGGGGAAGCACGAGGACAAACCCAGATAAAATGTCTGGAAGAGCTGCTTAAATGACAATCCAAAGTACATCCCATGTGACGGCAAGGTCACATCCAGGAGAATTCCCCAAAACAGGTGTTCAGGAACTAAGGACACTCACTTATTGTTGTGTCACAGCCAGACCTAGAGGTCCAACAAAGCAACTTCCAAAAGAGAGTGTAACTCAGACCTGTGGGTTATCAGGGCCCTGCAATCCACAGTCCAGTGATATTCCTCCTCCTTCCATCCCTCTCCACTTCCCAATACACAGGATTATTTTGCATTTAATGCAGCAAATGGAAAAAGGTGTCTTGGCTCTTATATCAGCTAAATACAACAGCACCTGGCCTGACCCAGGTGTGTGCACGGGCACAGGGATCATTCTGGGGAAGAAGAGCCACAGGAAAAGCTTCACTGGCATCAGCAAGCCTGTTTGCTCAGCCTTCCCCAAGGAGCTGCCAAGAAGCCAGGGATTCATGGCAGCTCTGTGCTGCTCAAGCAGCCTGAACTGCAACTTCCCCTGTGCTGCTCCTGGGCCACCTTGCAGGCCCAGCCTGCCCGGGGCTCCAGGGACAGAACAGAGCTGGATGTGCTCAGGAAGAGCTGCCCAGCAGCCACCAGCCCAAACCCACTCAGCAGCTTCACCTCTTCTGACTTTCTCCGTGGTCCAGTTGCTCAGGTATTCAGGCAGGACTTTGCCCATGTTGCCGTTCTCTGGGAACAGCTGGATCACCTCCAGGCCTCGGGTCCGTGCTGGAAGGGAAGCAGGAGCAGCAGGATAAAGAGCAGTTGCACAGATGTCAGGACACACATGCTTTACTTCACACAAGGAGCTTGACAGAAGTTTCCAGATCTGGGAGTTCTGGCTCCCAGCCTTTCCTCAGCAGCCACAAAGTGACTGACCACTGCGACACCTGAAAACTCTGGTTATCAGACTGCCAGAAAAAATGTGTGACATTTTGAAGAAAAATGTAGAAAAACTACCATAAAGACACTACTCACACACTGACAGTCAGAATCAATCTGTTCACCACCTCTTTGAAATCACAGAATTATGGAATGCTTTGGTTTGGAAGGGATCTTAAAGATCATCCAGTTCCAACCCCAAATTCATAGTCTGAGGGTGGCTTTGAGCACAGAGAAGAAACGTGACTTTTCAGAGGGTGGAATGACTTTGCAGTTTGCACTGGCCCACAGAGCTCCCACCTCTGTGGTCAGGGGCTGATGGGCAGTTAATGAGGGAGAAACTGGGAAAACCTCGGCCCCACAGCCAACAAACACACGTGTGTTGTTTCCTGCAGGTAAACACAGAGTCTGGGCAAAAACCGAGCAGCTGGGGACTGAAAAGAAGTTTCTAATGTGAGGCTGCTTCCACTCAGTGTCTGTCAGAGCTGAGGACACACTCTCACCTCTCCTTCCCAGAGCACAGGCCAGCTCACTGCCGAGGAAACCACCACCAATAATTGTGATGGACTTGACTTCCCTTGAGATCTTCTCCAGGTTTCGGAAATCCTCGATCTGAAAGAACATTTACCCCCATTACAATCCTCTCTAACAGGAATGGCAACAGAGGGCATTTGTCTCTAATTTCTCCCTTTGAAATAACAGTGACTCTGTCCCCAGCTTGGAAAAGGAGATGTGTTGCTCCTTCCTCCTGTTTGCCTGTTGCATAGGAAAACCACGCTGGATTCCTTATGTCTGTGTAAGGTTTTCCCTATCCAAGAAATCTCAAATGCCTGCATTTTCCTCTATATTTCAAGGGCAATTACAATAAAACTTCTACCTCAAATATCCCACAGCAAATCCAGTACAACAAGGATACCACAGTTCACATCATCCATCCTTCCCTTCCCCACAGGGCAGACCACACTGCAGGGGAAGCCCAGCACAGAACAGAAGATTCCCATATGCCTTCTTATTCCCAAACCATTCCCTGAACTAGACTAAGGAGAAGGCTGTATGCTTGTTCCAAATCCCACGTTTTCAAGAAAAGTGGAGTTTGCCAAAAAGGAAAAGGCAACTCTACAGCATAAGACTGTTGGCCATATTCACTTTGTTCACCTTTTATTCACTTTGGAAAGTGCAGCCAAGTCATACAGGAGGGGAACTTTAAAAATATACCTAAACCCCATAATCCCACACACTATTACAGCTCTCAGGCTGAGGCAGGCAGGTGAGTGGTTGAGTAGACTCTACCCTGTTTTCCTGCCCGGAAAAAAGAAGAAACAGCCAATGGACTCCTGGGCACCAGCTGAGGGAAGCAGCGCCAAAGCAAGGCTGTCCTCACCCAAAGCAGCAGAGTTTAAAAGCTGAAAATAGAGGTAAGTGGCTCGAATTTATTCAGCCTCCCCCAGGGCTGGCAGCACCTGGAGGTTACCTTTCTGAACAGGGTCAGCCTTTTCTGCACGTCCTTTCCTGCTCTTTCGATGGTAGGCAGGTTCCTTGGGGATCCGCCTGGGCACAAGGAGGAGAGAAGAGAGACCAATGGCACCACGGCCATGGCACTGGATATCCAGAGAGTGCACAGCTGTCTTGGATCTCACCCGAGCTTCCCAAACTGTTACAGAATGGGAATATCCCAGTATCCCCGTTGCTGCCTGTGTTTTTACCATGCGAGACCTGCACGAGCAACAGGTGACCCAACATCCGTACCCTGGAGACAGCCAGTGCCACTTGAACTGCTCCAGAACTCCAGAGGCTGGAGCGGTGCCCTGCCTGAGCAAAAGCTGCTGGTTCTGGTTGCTGCTACCTCAGGCAGGATTTGGAGGAGCTGGGAGTTCCTTCCTGTACTGGGTTTTTAGGGAAGTCACCACAAGGCAAAGCTTTGAACATCCCAGAAAAGCTGGATGATGCAAGGCAGGTGAAAAACCCAGCATGGCTGTCTGCACAACTGTCCCCCATGTGACTGCTGCACACAGAGTTTGACACTTACTGCAGAAACTTCTCGTTAGCACCACAGGATCAGAGAGAATTCAGAACGGTTTGGGTTGGAAGGACCTTAAAACCCATCCCGTCCTACCCCCTGTCATGGGCAGGGACACCTTCCACTATCCCAGGATGCTCCAAGCCCCGTCCAACCTGGCCTTGGACACTTCTAGGGATGGGGCAGCCACAGCTTCTCTGGGCAACCTGTACCAGGGCCTCACAGGGAAGAATTCCTGCCCAATATCCCATCTAACCCTGCCCTCTGGCAGTGGGAAACCATTCCCCCTTGTCCTGTCCCTCCATTCCTTGTCCCAAGCCCCTCTGCAGCTCTCCTGGAGCCCCTTTAGGCTCTGGAAGGGGCTCTAAGGTCTCCCCCAGAGCCTTCTCTTCTCCAGGTGAACACCCCCAGCTCTCCCAGCCTGGCTCCACAGGGGAGGTGCTCCTAGAGAATTTATCTCAAGCTAAATGTCACTGAAATAAAAAGCCTGGCACAAGACCAGGAACAAGAGAAAAAACCCAACAACTTACCAGTGGCAATGAGACATTTGTCATAGGATATCTGGGTCCCATCACTGAGCTTCACCGTGTTCCCTCTGACATCCATATGCACAACCTGCAAGATGAACCCAGCTGAGCTCGAGCTGCCACTCACTGTGACTGTTCAAGTCATGGACTACTGATCAGGGGTGCAAACTTGGAATTAACACTCTCCCACCTTTAGGTTTAAGGTGGGGGCAGGAGTGCGGAAGTGAGAGGATTGAAAGTGGGAATTGAGACAACTTCTTTGGGAGTCACCACAGCTCAGGTTGATTTTCCCAGGGTCTGAGTCTGAAATGGGCTCAGACACAGCACAGCTCAGCAGGCAGAGGAATCATTGACATTTATCACAGCAACATATAAAAAACTAAGGATATAAATATATTAGAAGGCTCATCATAAATTTCTCCATCTTCCTGCTGCTTCTGCACAGTGCTCCTGCTCACCTCATCACCCACACCTTGATCTCTGCGCTCTCCTCACCTCGCCCTCCGGCCCACACAGCCCAGTTCCCACTTGTCACACCCTGTCTCTAAGCTCTACATATTTTTGTCCCATGCCCAGACTCCAAACTTATCCTTCTCTCTTCCTCATCATCTTCCTTCAGATCACTGCTATTCGTCTTGGCTTCTCCCATTTTCTAACTTCACTTAAGATTAGCATAATCTCTGCCCCATCATACTTTTCCCAAACTTGTACAAGTCCCCCTCCCCAGCCAACTCCCCCTCCAACTCCAGTGGCTCAGTACCAGCTTAGAGCGCAGGCTCTGCTTAGGAAGAGCTGTAGGAACAACAGCCAGTGCTGTACCCACCTTCTTGCCAGGCAGAACTGCCACCCCACCGTTTTCCACAGAAGATAGGTCCTGGACGGGCACATAGAACGACGGCGGCTGGAAATAGATACTGAGAAAAGCTCCATTATCAAACAGGTTCCACCTGCTCTGGGATACCAGAGATCCAGCTATGCAGCAACTCCAATGGGACAAAGACAACTCTGCGCATTCGTAACAAGCTCCAGAATTCTTATTTATCTACTTTTAAGAATTAGGGTCTTCACACTGTTGAAGTTTGAGGGTTTGGATCAGAGAATCACAGAACTGGTCAGTTGGAAAAGATCATCCAGTCCAACCATCAAATGAGGCTTAATCATAGAAGTCACAAGAATCAAATGTGATCCAGTGTCCCTGGATCTCTGCTCTAACCTGCAGAGCTTCACCTTTATTAACTTATTTCACAGGATTCCTGGCCATGGTGGGACATGTCTAAGGGAATCACAGCAAGGTTCAAGAGGAATCGAGTGCTGAGCGAACTCTGGTGGGAAGCAGAATTCCTCAATCCCTGTCAGCACCAACACACCATTCCCTGCTCCCAGTGCTCCACTGGCTGGTGGTTCTCTCCCAGGAACAGCTTGATCATTGTCACCTTGTCACCAAACACTCCCCTCCACCCTGTCACCCGCAGTGCCACGTACCTCCTCTCCTTGCCATTCCACTGCTTGAACCGCAAAGTCTCTGTCACATTGGGATCATCGGAAAACCACAGTTCTTTGGAAAGAGGTGGACGCATGTAGGGCAGGGCAGGATCTTCAGACACAATCAGCACCTTTAAATGGCCAGGAACACATCAGCTGGAGCGAGAGCAGGCACATGGGAGCACACACAAAGGCTCTGGAGCAGGACAGCTCTTACCCGGGCGCCAGGGTCACGGGCCCGGATGGATCTGGCAGCAGCAAAAGCAGCAGTTCCTCCACCAATGAGCAGGAAAGGGACGTGGGATGGGACCTTGGGATCAGTGCCTGGAGCTGCAGGTGACAGGTGGGACAACTTACTGCAAATACAGGGAAACGGCACAGCCCCAGGGCACAGAGTATTTCATTTCACCAGGAGCCTTCCACATCCAGGCTTCCTTTGGAAATTGTCCTCCGAATATCTCCTGCCCCAGTGCCCTTCCCAAAAACCCTGCTGCTGCTTCCCCCAAAGCTGGTCCCTGCAGGAATCAGTCAGATTTCAGCAAATTGTTTTTTCTAAGCAAGCCCAGAACTCTGCACTGGCCAACCAGTGAACAGGTTACAAGAAAGAGAAGTTCCCCAAGAGGCCGCAGCACGTTTTTCTGTAACTATATTAAAGGAGACAACTTTTGAGTTCCTGCAGAAGGCACCTCCTCCCACAGGCAGGTCCTGTTGCTGAGCAACACGCAGTTAATCCGTAGGCAGGAACAAGCCAGGCAGTTCAGCATTAGCACCAGGACTCACCTGCTGTGCCCTGAGGAGCAGCACCTGCACCTGAAAGGGAAGACACGGCTGAATTCAGCGCAGCACAGGCTGCAGTTCAGGGTTTGGGAGCTACAGTTCAGGGCAGGCTCCCAGATGAACAGGCCTTCCTCTCGCCAGGGAAAGAGGCCCTTTGGAATCACAGCGTCCTTGCCAGACCGTGCAAAGGCAAAAGTCAGAAGCAGGCCTCAATCTTTTCTATTTTTATCACAGAAGGAGTAAATGACAGAAATCAGCCCCAGGAGACACCCTACTTCATCCTCAGGATGGTCTGTAAAACAGCCTGTTCTGGGTCATGGAGAGCCAGCACCATTTTTTGTGCTGAGAAGTTATAGAATAATAGAATCCCAGAACGGGTTGGGTTGGGAGGGACCTTAAAGCTCATCCTGTTCCACCCCCCTGCCTTCCACCAGACCAGGTTGCTCCAGGCCCCATCCAACCTGGCCTTGAATGGCAATTCCCAAACAACCTCACACACTGAGAGGTGACAACGCTGTGAAGGCACATCTGTGATTCCAGAGGGGCTCTGTTCTTTCTGTTTTGGAGGTCTCAAGCTGATAAAGAACAGAGCCAGCCCCAGAACTGGCAGGCTGCTACCCACCAGAGGGAGAGGACTCATTGTCTTGGGATCGCTTGGTTATCGTCGAGACCCGGCTGGTGAATCGCTCTTTGTTATCCTTCAGTGTTTTGTACACCTGGAGACAGACAGGAGATTTTTACCTTCAACACCTTACAGCACCAAGGCACCATCCTGCTGCTACCCTGACAGGCTTTTGTCCATTCCACGTGCTGGAAAAGCCAGTGACAACACACAGACCAAAACACCTCTCTGGACAAGGTGCCCACTGGGAACATGCGCAGAAAATGACCTGCTCCACCTGGTGTGATGAGCCTCGGCTGTCTGGCTGCTTCCCAGGAGCAATGAACCTTTCTGCAGGTGTTTGGCTGCACATCTGTTCCAAGAGGAAGCAGCTCCAATTGAGGAAATGCGGCCAAACCAACCCTAAGGCTATGTGCAAGCTGGGCCGTGGCATGACACAAGGCTGCAGGAATGGAAGGCAAATCCAAGGAAAAAGCATCTCCCAGCTTCCAAAGCCCAGAGTAGCAACCTGACTGGTTTCCTCTGGGCCAGGTGACACAGGCATGGTGGTGGCAGTGGTGACATTAGCAGTGCCTTGAGCCACGGGAGCAGGGCTGCTCCAGGTAGCGGCGCTCAGACTTGGAATCTCTTCCAGCTGAACCTCTTTATCTGACTGTGACACTCGGGATACAGCATGACCAGAGCCTGCATGTACAATTTAGTGGTACAGACAAGGAGGGAACATCTTTTACATCATCTTAACTTCCAAGAAAAACTGGTAATGGCCAGGAGCAAAAGACACTGGGAGTGCTGGGAGCAGGTCAGAGTCCAGTGTTTGCCCTCACAGGTAAAAAAATCAGATGGGAAGCAAACCCAAGGCAAAACCCAGCCTTGCTGATAATCTGTATGACGTGCACAACATCAAATTTAATTTGCCAATCCTCACAAGTCAGTGTTTTATACCAAATAGTGTCAAACAAGAATGGAGGAATTTAATGCCAGGCACAAAAAAGAGCCCGGGCAGACAAAAGCCTGTCCAGGGAACTGGAGAAATGTCATATCAGAAAGCAAGAACTTGTCAGTGTTGAAAACAATTATCTTAAAGGTATTTTTAAAGCCTTTTGCTTAAACACAGAAAAGCCAAGGTTAACAAACCACCTCTGCCTTTGCAAGCAGAACCAGGAAGGTTTTAAGCAAGTCCAAAGGGCAGCATACTGCAAATTAAACCTGATTCCTTAGGAAAAACCACTATTATGCAGAGGCAAAACATCAGATCAGGCCTTGAGGATAAGTATTTCCAATGGGACAATGTCAACTTCTTTCTAGTCAGAAACACAGCTGTACTCTGCCAGGTCACGGGGTGATATTCCAGTGCTCTTCTCTGAGGAAATCACCCAGTTGGACAAGTTTTCTTCCCTTCCCTCTAACACACATTCAGTTATTTTTTCCTTCTCTGCATGCCAACATCACTGGTATCAGGATAGGTGCATCAATTAATGAATTTCTGTCCTTACATGGTCACAAATCAAAGATGGCCAGTTTGGGTTTAGATTTACTTCATGTGGAAAAGTTAATTCTAAGGCACTAAGAACTGCACTGCTTGAGAATATCCAATTTATAACCTTAAATTATTTGGCATTGTCCCTTGAAAATGAAATACCTGAGGCCAGGGAGCACAGAGAGGGCTGCAAGTGAAGGGTAATGTGGTGGGAGGTACAGACAGGTGCCCCCCTCCACCCTCCCACCCAACAAACACATTTACTGAAGCGTCTTACACAAGCTCCTGTCCCAGTGACTGTTCCTCCCACTATTAAGTATAACAAGAGGTTGCTGCCAGCTTTGCCAGGAACACCTGAAGACGTCAGGGATCTAGAAGGGCATCTTAGCTGATGGCATTGCAACACTGCAGGTGAAGACAGGCAAGGGAAGAGAAGAGGGAAAGAGCTGAATATTAGGAAGGATTCTTGATTAAACAGGTCTTGGGAAAAGCAGAGTGTGCTTTGTAATTTCAGCTACCTTGTCTGCCAAAAAAAAACGGCAGCAGGGCACAGGAAAGAATTAAATTTAAAAGGAATAGGAAAAGATTTTTCTTCCATGTACTGTTTTGAATCTTTTTCCCCTTTCCCAGGAGCTTCATTAGGAGAAAATCAGGATTTGGAACTTTTAATGAATACAATCCTCCAAGAGAAAGAACTTGGAAACAAAGAGTTGTGTGATGTAAACTATCTACTCCCAGGCAATGCTGCTACTCTTCAGCTCTCTGGGAATGCCATCTACTCTTTAAGCCAGGCTTTATCCTTTTCAAGCAGGACATAAGTGCTCACCAACTGGGGGTTGATTTGGCGTACTTACACAAGTTAAACAAATGTTCTGAACTGAGATTTGGCAAGGAATGGCTTGCTTTGGTATCAAACCACATACACGAAAACAGACAGAGCTGTGGTTGGTCATAACAAAAAAAACCGAGAGTGCCTTTAAGGTAAAAAACCCTGCAAGGTAACTGAAATTACAGTTAAAACCCAAGTAATCATAAGAAGTTAATTTCCATTTAACTCCCCTTGAAGTTTTCTGAAGAAGGAAACAGAGGTAAAGCTACAGAGATCAAAAGCTGAGTAAAGAGAGCTGGAATACAGCAAACGCTCGACAGGAGAGATGGATTGCAGCTTCTTCCCAGGAACCACCTTTCTACTTACATAGACACCTGCTCCTAAGGTGGACAAGCCCACCAAAAGGACAAAAACCGAATTACTGCCCTTTTCCCCAGGCACGCCTGTGCTAGCCACTTGTCTGCTCAACTGCAGGTCTGGGGGCACATTCCAGCGCTGCAACAACGTGCCTAAGGAACACAATTTGTTGGAGAAAACAACACAAAAACACTGTCAACACAAAGGCAAGTCTGGAAATTTAGAGACTAAGTCAGTTCTGAACCCAAACAAATTCCTTGTTTGGAAAACCCAGCACCACATCTGAGCGACCATGGTGAATTATCCTGAGCCACAACAATGTGCTCTGGGCAGCTGTGGATACCAAAGTATCTGCAAGATCAAGGAGTAACAGAGCTAACTGATAGCAGGAGCATCTCTAGGCAGCTGGAAAAGCTGCCTGCAGCTGGAGCCTCCAGCCACACAGGGCTGGGTAAGCACAGAGATGTGTGTTGGTGGTTCCCACACCTTCTCCAGGCCTCTCCTGTCCGAGGATGCACCTGGCTCCAACACAAGCAAGCAGAGGCTGAGGTAACCTGGCCAGGGCGAGCAGCAGGGATGGCTACACCGGCACCAAGCTCCCTCTGCGCCCACAACTCATTTCACCGGGGTAAACCATCAGCAAGAATAGGGTTCTGCTGGCAAAAAGGGCATCTCCGGTGGAAATACGCAGATCCAAGCACAGGCACCCCCGCCGCGCAAGGAGGACAAGGAGCACCCCTGGCTGAGCCGCTGCACAGCGCTTTATTTCTCTATCACCAAATCACAGCCTCCGGCCGCCCCAATTCATCCCTAAATGGAGCGATGGCGGGGCCGGCTCCGAACGCTATTCCTGGCACGGCCGATGCTCCCGGGAGAGGTTTGGGCTCTCTCCATCCCCAGCTCGCAGCGGGCACCTCCACCTGCACCCCGCCCGGCGAGTGCTGAGCCCGCCTCATCTCCGCCCGAAGGCACGTATTTGTGACAAAACCCGCAGCAAAGCCCAAGCACCCGAATGGCGACCAAGGTCCCAAACAGTTCCGGGTAACTCACGCTGTCCCAAACGCGGTTTTCGCTCCCGTTCCCGGAGCATCCGCACCTCCGCCGCCCCGCACCCACCTCCGGCAGCGCTCCGGGCAGGGCCGTGCCCGCATCGCTCCCGCGGGATGACCGCCCGGCCCGGTGCCCTCCACAAACCGCGCCCGCGGCTGGGACCCTGCCCCGGGGCGGGAGCGCCTGGCCTGTGCCAGCCCCGGGCCGCGGGACGAAGCGTCCCGACCCGCGCGCGGGATGAAGCGGCGGCGGGAATCGCGCCCA
>WBMZ01000842.1:9435-87554 GCA_013400975.1 Atrichornis clamosus
AATATATATATATATATATATATACATTGGCCAAACATTTGCTCACTGTGGCTCTCCCTCGTGGCCCCAGCAGCCCAATTTCTGCTCTTCCAAGTCTGGTAGTACCCTTACAGGAGCGTCAGAGCTCCTGTTGCCTTGTTACTCTTGTCCATCTGAGAAGAGTCAGTATCTCTGATTTAAAAACCTGAAGCTCCAATGAAAGCCATACACAAACACAATGATCTTGATGTGCCTGGACCTCCAAAAGGTTCCTGTGAGCAGCCAACCCTCTCTAATATTTACAAAAAGCCTTTATTTCTCCATAGTGAATTACTCTCACTACCATATATTTTCAGAAGAAACTGAGTAGAGAAATGTTGCATTGAAAGATAACATTTCATTGCTCCTTTAAATCCTGTCAAAATCACTTTGTAGATTGAATAGCGCCTTAAAATCCAGAGGAATATTTTTGATGTTTAAGGTGGCTTATTAGAAGTTGTAGGATCAAATTCTGCTCTGACACATGGCTGTAGAGGTTACAAGTATGGATATGTAGTGGTAGAATCAGTTAATAAGATAATAAAAATACAGAGTGGATACAGATGGTGTTACCTTCTCAATGAGTGCTTTTGGAACCCTTTCATGTCCTCCATCTACCAGAGTACAAGGCTTCCCCTTCTCAATCCACCAAGAGGAAAAGTAGCTCTAAATCAGTGTAAGGACTGAGAAAATAAAGTGAAAATTATCCTAGGTATCATTTTCTTTACTGCATGCTTCCCATCAATATAATTACAACCGTCTTCCCTTATTTCTTTCTCTTTTCTTTAAGCAAAAATCCTGGTTATTAGTAAAAATGCTGTTTTCATTGTTTACATTTGTTATTTGGGAGGTCTGCTAGCAAAAGAGGATCTGTATCAGTGATGGTGGAAGACTGCTCCATCAGAGAAGGATGTAGCAAAAAAAAAAAAAGAAGAGGTAGCTTTAACTTCTTTTGGTTATTTTTGTTGTATTAAAAAACGGTAAAAGCCCAAAGCTGAGCAGCTTAACTGCTATTTTGCCAAAGATGTGGAGCAGCATTTTCCTCACAGTCAGCCAGTGACCCACAGCTTGAACACGAGACTTGCAGACCTTACAAGTTGCTCTCTCCAGTCTCAACTGCAGTCGGATCCTCAACGTTGTTTTTTTCTTCCTTGTCTGCAGATTGGAGACAGAGTCATGGCTTTTGTAAACTACAATGCCTGGGCCGAAGTAGTGTGTACCCCAGTAGAATTTGTCTACAAGATCCCAGATGACATGAGTTTTTCTGAAGCTGCTGCGTTTCCCATGAACTTTGTAACTGCCTACATGATGCTCTTTGAGGTTGCCAACCTGAGAGAAGGCATGTCTGTGCTGGTTCACTCGGCAGGAGGTGGGGTGGTAAGTTGGAACCTTTCTTGCCTTCCTGTCACCAAGTAACTTAAGGAGTCTGATGTGTCTTGATCCCTGAAATGAGCCAGCCCCTGCAGTTTGATTTGATACTAGACTTCCCGAGGTGTGAGGGATTGCACTGGGAGGAACTGCTTTTGTTTTCCCATCAAAATGCTGATGTGAATGGTTGGCAGGATCTTTTAGTGAAATTAAAATGTTGTGATACTAAACTCTAAAAACCCCACCAAAACCCTCTAATTGGTTGTCAGAGATCAAGGATCAAATGTTGTACCAAATATTGCATTCCTGAATGTACACACTTTGTACTTCTATGTAAAAGAAGGCTGTAGTGAAAGGAATAAATAAGCTCCCTGCACAAGGAGTTTATAGATAACCATAATCCTCCTTACAGTGAATGTCCCTCTTGGATACTCCTGCACATATAACGTGTGAGTGTGTGTGACGCTTTCTCTGTGAAAGACTTTTTTTCCCCTTTTTTTGTAGAGGGATGCAAAACAGTGAAAAGTTCTCATGTGAACCCTGAGGAAAAGGTACAAATGCTGAATTGGTGTCAGTGGAGACTGCTGCATGTCATAGTTTGGATCATTCCTAAGGAGACATTGTGTGACATGGGCAAAGCAACAGGAGGATGGATTTGTGGGAATACCAGGCCACACAGTCAAATAAAGAGTCAGCATTTTGTGTTACTTGAAGTATCTTTTAGGAAAACCTCTCTCCTTTGAAAAATATTAAAGCTTTGTGCAAAACATTGAGATATTGACAGGGGAGTTTGTTTACATTTTAAGTTATGCCATCCTTTTTAATAAGACAGATTTTACAAGCTGAGACCATTAGCAGATACCAACCTTTGAAACTGGAGTACCTCTTCTGTGTTCTTGTTATTGTTATGCCTTATTTATGCTAAATTAATATTCTGTTTTCTACTGAGGTCTGGTGGGCAGCCCCAAACACGCCATCCTTAATTCTGTGCCCTTAGACCTGCTTTCAGGTTCTCATATAAATGAAGGCTGTAATCAAAGGAATAAATTCATGAGTTCCCTGTACAAGGTATTTTTAGCTAACAGTAATCCAACTGTCCATAAAGGGTCCTGTTGGAATACTCGTGTAAATGAACGGAATTTATAATCGTATTATGCTTTGGCACAGTACAGCCCAGAGTGTTATGGCTGCCTATTGTTCTGTAGTGTTAAGTCTCTTCGTGTGGAATTCAGGACTTTGAAAGCAACATGAGGCCACACATTCAGGGGAATATTCTACAGGAATCAAAGTCTCAGCTGTAGCTTTAAGGCCATTTGCCCACCTGGCACTGTACAGACCCTTTCTAGGCTGAGCATACAGAATTACCCCCAAAGAAATACCTGTGTATCCAGAGAAAATGAACTCCTCCTCCTTTTTAAGATTTCTTTCTCTTTCTGACCTCACTCACCCCTGTTATTTCTTCCTTCTCTTCCCGAAGGACTGTTAATGCTCTGTTAATGTTAGTTCTCACATAGCCTTCTGCTCTAGTGCCCAACCTCTCTGCTGGGCTGTTCCTGGAAGGAGCTGCTGACTTCCTCTCTTATCCCAGATGTTCAATGCACAGCTTTTGGCTGGTCCTCTGCTGTGGCTGCTCAGAACCTTCTCTGAGAGAAGCTAAAGGAACGATGCATCCTGCTTGGCTGCCAGGAAACAAGGAGAAATAAGATTCATCACTTGCTAAGCAGTTAAATAAAACAGAGTTTCCAAGGAAAAGACCAGCCATGCAGGAAGAGCAGCCAGGCTGGCCAGTAAGTGATCAAGGGCTGTGTAGGATCCAGGAGAATTGTCAGAGGGAGACAGGGCTGGCCAGTCTGCAAGCCAGGATGCTGATCGCTGTCCCAGGGGAGAGGGCCTCACACAGCCCCTTGTTCCTTGTAAGGGAAGGGCGTGCATAGCTCGAATTGGAGAGAGTTTTTCCGTTGCTTGATAGGTTTGACAGGTAAAATATCACTCTGGAGATGCATGGATTTTTTTCTTTCAGCTAAGTAGACATGAAGATTTCAGAGGGGTCTGTGTTACTCTAATAATCTGTCTGTTAATGCTTCGAAAAATCTGACAGCCTCAATCGAACAAATCATTCTCACAAATCTTTGTTCATGAACAGAAAACTGGCACGGGAACTGCTATAGGAAGAGTTGGTTTTTGTGCTATTGCTTTAATGGATAGAATGCCCTTCCCCACTTTCAGCAAGTGGGAAATCTGTCCAGTGTGCTTCTAAATGTCAGAGAAATTCCAGAACACTTTAATGAGACAATAGGCTCCCTGTGGGACTAGAAGTTTGTAATTGTTCATTTCTCATTATGCAAGATCATTATTTTAGCTGCTTCAGGCAGTTTATGAAAAAGAACTTGTTGCTTCAAAAATGTTTGTGCAGTTCTTTGTTCTGGCTACTCAGTCCCCTTTATGAGGATGCTGCAGTTTTTCAATAAATTGAGTCAGGGAAAATTCTCTAGGACCTTTACTCTTAATGTATTATCTCAGTTTATTTATGTGGCCTTCTTTTTGTTTATAGATATTTTTGGTAGTGAGGTAACTATAGCAATTGTCTTCCCATCTGTGCCTGGAGTGTGATTAGTAGGGAACAGTATCCTTTAATGTCTGGCAGGATGCTTTAGATAAGTCAGTTTATTTATTCTAGAAGTTTCAGGGGACATCAGAAGATTATGGAGAGAGAAAGGAAATGTACTGAGGTAACTTGTCTTGAAAAATGTCTGTGTGTTAGACACTTGAATTGTGTTCCATATACCAAACGAGTGCCTTCCCTGCCACCCGCTCCCTGGAGAGGTCAGGGCACCGTGCCATCTTCCCTGGTCATGGAAGGAGACGTGGCCACTTGTAGGGAAGCACCTCGTGTTCCTGAACCAGGAGAGAGCTGGGCACTCACAAACTGCTCCTGACACTGTCCGTGTATTGTAGCCTTCCCTCAGGGGAGAAGGACCTGCTGCAGGCTTAGAAGGAGAGATGGCGTTTGGTTTTCCTGGGTCCAGCGGGTTGACTTTGATTGCATGGAAAGGGGACTGCTTTGGTTTTCCTCTCTGTTTTTCCTCCTTGGGACAGGGGCAGTTAAGAGAGACTGACTCTCAGCTCTCAAGCTGGGCAGTGAAGGAGGCTGAAGAAATTTCAGGAGCCTTCTCGGGAAGCACAGAACAGGCTATAGTTGAATTCCATGATTCCTTCAGGCTTTGACAAGAGATGAATGCTTACAAATCATACTGCTGACCAAGATCTAATAAGGTTGTCATATGCTCCCTTTCAGGCCTCTGCTTGGCAGGACACATAGGACTTCTGATTAAACTGTTAAATTGAGTAGCAGGACAGTTCAATAATTAACAAAAAATATAATTGTCTAATACAAATAGAGTTTAAATGCTTAAAGCTATGGAAATGTTTAAGTGTTTTTCTGAACTGATTGCTAAAATAGGGAGAAAGCCAGCTAACACTAAACTTCATATGTAGACATTCATGCTCAGAATAATGAGTTTGCAAGAACATATGACTTACTGTAGGACATATATTGGTCTATTTTAACCATAAAACACTGTAATTAATGTTTGGAATAAATGTAAGACCATGGTAGAGTAGCTGCCATCACAAATACACTCCCATATCTCTTTAAAGTGAAGCAAAGTGATGACTGAAGAAAATACCCTGAAAAAAACTGAGCAGTAGTGTGCACCCTGCTGGGACTGGTCTGCTTATGGAGCAATTAGTTCTTTAAAATGAAGACTGTCTGAGTCTGTGCATTCAGTGGAAGTCATGGCAAAGGCTTGTATGAGGTTATAAAGTTCCTCTTAAAATCACTCATGTAAACTGTTGAATTAGTATAAATACAGAACTGTTGTATTAAAAGAAAGGGAAAAAACCTTACGCTTTTATCTTTGAGCTTCAATAAATCCAGTTCCTATTTCTGTGTTATCTACCTGGAAAATTAATTCTTCCAGGGTTTTATATTTTTGAGAGAGAGCCATTATGCCCATTTGCTTATTTGTTTGTTCGTCATGTACTTCCTATTCTGAATATTTAGAACACAAAGCTTTGGTTATTTACCAAGATTTTGTGAACACTTCAGTTTCACCATTTAACCCCTCAGATGCAAGGCAGAATTATAAGCCAATTCTTCAGCATTTTTATCCTGCAGATGCTAAAAATAAGCTGCCTTTCATGCAGGAGCATTGATTGCTTCTCCTGAAGCTGTTGTCTGACCTTCCCTTTCAGGCTCAGCAGCAGAAGTGCAAGCAGAGTAAGTTACAGATGCAGTTCTCACGTTTGAATTTGAAGGGTAAATCTGACTTGGCAACAGATTTAGGCCATCCTGGCAGAATTTGTTACTGCTTGGCAGGAACCCTCCTCTTTATTGTGTCTCCCTTGCATAAATTGCAAATATTTGAGGATGTGTTCCCAACTGAATCACTGAAGTGGTGATATTTTATCTGACAAAGAACTGGCATTTCTTAGTAAATCTAGTCAGCTGCTATCACAGACAGCATATAGGAACCCTTTCAAGAGAATGAACTAATTTCTTCTTGAAAAAATACCTACGTGTTTATCCATTCAGATCCTCTCAACTCTGTCTTGCTCAGTGAGAAAACTTTCCAGACTTTATTCATGGCCAGTTAATGTATCTTTGTTCTTCTACTGGTGTTGTCCATTAATTAAAATTAGCTCCTCTTTCCTCTCGGGGCCCTTCTTTCAGATCTTTTTTGTAGGATATGTATGTGTTTATGGCTACAACAAGCTCAGAATTAAATCTTCCCTTGGCCTGTGTTTTTCATGCTGAAAGGAGGTTTTTTTGCTCATACCCCATTTTTGTAAGGTTAGGTGTTTGTTTCCAGGGTCATCCTCCAGTCAGGCAGATGTGGGTGAGTTTCCTGGGCTCTGAGCTGGCTGGGAGCACAGCAGCAGTAATATGGTGTGAAAGCCAGATCCTTTTAAAATAGGTCTCACAGCATTCCTGATCCTTTTAAATATTGTATAGGTAGCCTGCTCAGTCTGCACTTAGCAGGGAGGTACATTAAATAGCACTCTTGTGTTTGAGTCAGAACTCCTTGGATGTGAGTAATTAGAATTGACTCTTCTCTTGTGGTGGTCCTGGCCAGCACACCGTGCCACGGCATTAATACAGCCCACTTTGCTGACACCTTTACCTGCTGCCAGGGCTGCACTTGCTATTTTCACATTAGCAGTTCATAGCTGCTCTGTGTTTGATGAAGTGCTTCCTCTTGTTTCATCTCCAGCAGCCAAGGAAGGGAATAAATCGGCTCACGCAGAGCTCTGTGTAACCAAGCCTGGGCTGCTTTAAGTACCAAGCTCTTCAAGCCAGGCAGGGTAATGGAGGCTGAGCTGCTGGTAAAAGCCTCTGGAGCAGTGGATGTGCTCCCTCAGCAGCATGGGAGAGTCCCAGAGCCACAGCCGAGCCCATTTCCAGACACTGCCTCCGAGCATAATCTGTTAATCAAACACAAAAGCCTGGCGAGCCATGCACGAAAAGCAATTTTCCTGACCAAAGCAAGCTGCAGCCTTTGAAGACATTTCTTTTTGCCTCTTGCAGCCCTGCACTCCCCAGAGGACATGTCCTGTCCCCAAGTCACCTGCAGAGTCAGGTCACGCACAGTGCTCAAATCTTCCCTGGCTGTTCTGCCTTTCCAGGTGGAGTTTGGATCCCCTGGTCGAGTCTTGCTGGGGTACATTGTAGTAGCTCCACTGAACTGCAGATGATTTGTGCCAGATGGAGATTCAGCCCTGAATTTTTGATGCAGCTCAGCTGTACAATTTTGCAAAGGGGCAAGAAAAAACACACCCTGCTAATTGTTGCAGAAAATGTTTTGAGGGTGAGAGAGATCATTATCTCAGGGTTACTCTTCCCCTCCCTCCATTCCAAAGCTCATTTGTGGTGCATTGTGTAGCAGATGCTGCCTTATGCTTGTCCAAGAATCACATTTTAGTTTGTCCACTCTGCAGTGTTCACCCTAGTGTTTGGTTTCCAATTTCCCTTCCTGTAATTGGGAAAATGAGGACACAACATTTCATCAGGAGATGAAATGTTGTGTATCAGACTTCACCGAACTCCAGAGAAGAGTTTTCCTGATGCCACGAGATCAGTAGATGTTTCCTCTTGTAGTTTTCTTACTGTGTTTTAGTTCTTCACACCACCTTCAGGTATAGTTATGTGGAGTCAAAGCATTTTGAAATTTGGATTCTTCTCACGTTCAGTTCCAGACAAGTTTCTTGTTCAAGATTAAGTCTGAATGCTATTTTTAAAAATGCTGTAGCACCTTTGGGCTGCAGAAATATATCATAGAAATGGTAATTCTTTACTGATGTAGTTCTGCAGAGTGGTATCTTTTACATGGTTTATTCTCTCCTGCTATAAGGCTGTCCTCAGTTTACATAACAACAAAAAAGATGCTTTCTTGAAAGGATTCTGCCCTGTACCTGCTGTGATTCAGTGTGCAGCTGGCACGTCAGGCTGGTGGCATTAGGTCAGACACTTTTGGAAAGCCACTAACTTGTACACCTTATTTATATTTCATCCAGCATTAAGTTTGTGTTAATGAGCTAATTAGATTAGTAAGTTTTCTTCTGTTCATGCTTTTTATATTGACTTTTAAATATCAATTACCTTTTTTTTAATTTTACTTTGAAATTGTTTAAATGCACAGAACAGTCTATTTCATTTTTACTTCCTAGAAAATTACTTTTCCATTATTTTATGTGATTATCTTGGTCCAAGGAGTTTCCAATACTGCAAGCTTAGAGTCGGGTTTTAGAGCAAATGAATGGGAAGAACTCTCAGGGGGTTTTTTTCTGCATCTAAAACTACTATAAGGATATAAATTTATATTAATGTCCGTAATAATCATGTATGTAGATTAGGTTCAACATACTGGTTTTATAAATTGACAGGATACCTTGAAAAGGAATCCATGAAGCAGACTGTGAAGCTGGAGAGACACATCCAGCATTAGGAGACATGCTTCATTCCACAGAATGCTTTAATCCAAGCTATTAATTTCTCTGAAGATTCACCATGTGATGTCCTGCCTCGCCAGAAGTGTTCAAAAAATATGTGGATATGGCACTTGAGGGCCTGATTTAGTAATAAACATGGTGGTGGTGCTGAGTTGGTGATTTGGTTTGATGATCTTAGAGGTCTTTTCCAACCATAATGACTCTATGATTCTGTGATTAGTAGTATATAAAATATACTAATATTTTAAAGGAGAATAATTCCACTTTAAGGGGAGTATTTTGTAACCATGTCTATCCCTTCAGTGAATTGCCTGATTTTTTAATATTTATTTCCTGAAGACTGCTAAATTCCGTTAAAGGTAAAATTAATTGTCCAAGTGATAATTATTTTTCGCCATTAACACTTACTAATTTTCCTAGGTTCAGGAGGCAAGAATCTGGTCAGGACTTATATGTAGAAGTAAGCATCGTGTATAAAAAATTAAATGTGTGAAGAATATTTTTCAACACGTGCTTGTGTAATTTAGCACCCCCTTGGAAGCTTTTAGAGTTCATACACTCTTTCTGATAACGTCATTCCTGCTTCCAAATCCCGTGAAGGCTGGTGGCAGAGTTGATGTGGTTTTGCCTGGGCAGGGGGGAGACAGAAAGCCCTCTTGTCTCTGTTTGCCACAGGGCAGTTTTTAGGATCCAAGCGACAGGACAGGGCTGGTGTGCCTGTGGTGGGAACGTGCTGGGGGACAGGAGCCAGCATGGATACCCTGCCTGCCCTGGGGAGAGGATGCTGCTCCTTCCCGCAGCAAAACCCTTTGTGGATGCTTCATCTGGGAGCCGTGGGCATTCTGAACTCTGGGGCTCAGTCCTTTGCAATTCACATGTGTAACTCTCTAAACACTGGCGACTAATCCAGAGGCAGCTACATGATTTGAGGGATTAGAAAAGAGACTTAAGAGTGACTTGCATAGCCACAGTGCTGTTTTGGAGCTTAGTTGAATTCCACGGAAATTAGGGAAATGGTTGAGTTCATAGGTTGAGTTCAGTTCTCCTATTTTGGTGTGGAAAACATGAAAAGGCCAATACCAGCCTTTATTCCTAGATTTCTGATACAGCTACTAGGAATACTTTGCACAGAAATAAGTAGGAGTCAACTTCAAATTAAGATCTTCAGAAAACTGTAGAAGAGTGTTTCATGGAATCGCTTCAAAGTACTTCATCCAATTATAAAAGTACTGGTCATATGAGTCAGTTTTAGACTTCAAATATCTACAGAAAGCTGGAAAGTATTCTGATCTGGGATTTTAGATAAGCTTATCTCCGGGGGGAGGGAGAGGTGTACTAACGAGTTTGAGTCAGGAGGAAAATAGGTTATTCACGTCCTGGGGTTTTTGTGCATTTCTCCTATTCATCTGACTGTCAGTTTGTTAAATGTTAATCATCTTCTGCAGGATAAAAATCAACATGCTTTCTTCTTGAATATTTGACCTTTTAAACATTCAATGGTTTTGGTTCAGGATATATTCATTATCCCTCATCTTCCCAAGTTAGATTGAAAATGCAGAAAACTAATTAGGGAATAGATCAATAATGTCAGAATTTCATTCAACTAGCATGCATTATAAAATACTGATTTATCTAAATCACTGCGGGTGTTGGGTTCCTGCAAGACATAGAAAGTGAGAAAAAAGGATTGCTTGTGAAAATTGCTAAGAAAGGACAGATACAAAATCCCTTTTTCTTTTCTTGTAATTTTATATTACATTATTTGTGGTGGCTAAAATCTGGGAGGGATTTATAATGAGATGGTAAGTAATAGAGAAATGAATATGAGAAGAGTGAAACATTTTCTGCTCCCTGAAAACATTACATCTTATGAGATGAGGTCCCCCAGGAATGGATTTTCCTAAGTTTTTTTTGAGAGATTAGGAATTACAACCCAGGAAAATGGTGGACACTTTTAAAAGGAGAAGGTCATTTTTGGAGTTGGATTTACCATGCTAGGAATCAGCATTCATACCTGGGTCCTGCTGTGAGTGTCTCTGAGGTGTTGGACAAGCTGTTCAATCTGCTGCGGTGTTCCTTTCCTCACCCCCAAAGTAGGAATGAGAATGGATCCCTCCTCTTGCTCTCTGCTCTGTGCCTGTTACCTGTCCAAAGGATCACCTACGCTGTGCCTTGCTTGCAGGCATGTACTGACTAACCCAGTAGGAAACCAGTCTGAAATTCCTGGGTGCCACCACATACAAATAATAACCTTGTCCTCCCTGGTGATGTTCAGCTTGGAGGACTGTCACCAGCAGTTACATCCAGCAGTTACATCCAGCAGAATATGTGAGGATGCCAAGACCCCCAGGGTATGCAGGGTTATGCTAATTATCCTACTGTAAACAAAACCCAAGTGCTAATTACTGGTATGTACAACTAATAATCAGAGGTTCTGGTTGGAGTGAGCAGAAATGTGTTTCTCCATGGGTGATTTTACTAGTCATGTGTGTTTACAAATGACAGTCCTTTGGTTGTAATGTAAGTAAGAGTCTGCTGAATTCCATCAGACGTTATTTTTAGAATGACAATGCCTTTTTTTTTTTTACATCTGGGCATATCATGTAATTGTGCTGGCTCCAGTGGGATAATGTTGTTACAAGAGGAGATAGGATGTGGATACCAAAAGTCTATTTTCCTTTTGTAAGTGTGTTAAGAGTAAAGCAAAGCCTAAGGTGGTAAAAAGATAACCTGTTGGGATGGTGTTTGAAATCTAGATGGCTCAGCTGCTAAGAAGTGCATCCCTTCTCTCATTAAATTAGATTAAAATGTAGTTAAGGCCTTCTGGTGCCCAAAACTGGAAACCCCAAGTACAGACATTTGATTGCACAAATTATTTAACGCCCCAAGTCCTACCTAAACACTGACACAGCATGTGATGAACCCCACTGGGTTCCTGCTCAGACCAGGAGGGCAATGATTTTCCTCTACATGCACTAGGCTGTTTTATCCCCTTTGCTGTTGGTCAGTTTTGAGCCTGGGGCCCTGCCTAAGCAGACCTGTTATTGGGTCTTGGGGCTATTCCTGCCTTTTGAATAATCAATAATAACTATTGCTATCAATAAGAGATAAACCAGGTTTTCTTTATTATGCAGCATTTGTTGCAGCAACTTGCTGTCTCCTACTGAAACCATAGGGATCTCTTAGGAATGGCAGACTACACCCTCCCTGGGACTGACTGCACTAGACTTTCTGTATTAGGACTGCTTTGTCTTCAGAATATCCTTGTGATTTAAGTGTCTTTTTCCTGTGGCTCAAGTGGATTTCATTGGAAAGAAACTAGTTTGGGAAGTGCTTGCACATGTTTGGTCTTGGATTTTGCTGTGTCATGAGTGAGTTGGCAGCTGCAAAGTCTGCCAACCAATTTCCATGTCAGTGAACTAACATAATCATGTATTTGCAGGGTCAAGCTGTTGCTCAGCTCTGTTCAACCGTTCCCAATGTTACTGTTTTTGGAACAGCTTCATCTTTCAAACATGAAGCAATCAAAAACTCGGTAACTCACCTGTTTGACAGAAATGCAGACTATGTTCAAGAAGTAAAAAGGTAATCTTGTATTTTCCTGAGTAAGGTCTATATAGTATCTGACAAAATACTGTGAAAGGCACCAGGCTGATCATATGATTGGGAAGAGTTTACATTTGTGGGTTTGGGAGCTGTAGTTTATTCCAGTTAGGAGAGGATACTAGGGAGAGGATAGCAAGCATCTCCCTATTTCTTTACAAGCAACATAAGCTTTTTTAATCCATGTTCCTCCTTGGACATGTGTTGTGAGCAAAGTAAATTACATGAAAGAAGCCAAAGGTCTTAACAGAAGGATGTACTTTGCCTTTATTTGCATATGTATTTGCTCACTGTAATGCACCAAATAAGATATTTTCAGTGTATTTATAAGGTATCCAGGTTTTGTGGTTCTCTGGTGTGCTTTTATCTGCCTGGGTTTTTATCCTCTGCCAGGGATTGATATTGAAGCACATGATGTCTGCTTTAATTTCAGATGCTTAGATTTTGTTTGTTTGCATTCAGATTAAAATCATCTTGTTGCCTTTTGAAGTCATCATGTGTGCTTCTGTTTATGTGCTTTCAAATACTTTGTTTTCCAGTTTGTCTAACTGCTGATACTGGTGTTGGTGCAGGGGGCAGAACTTCTGTCTGAGCTGTTAGCAACCCAGGCTGGTGTTGCAGGAGAACTCAGGGTGTCCTGCTGCTGTTTCTGGAGCACCCCCAAGGGTTAAAGAGACTGTTTGAAGTGATCCATCACTAAGGATGTTTTATATTGAAGGAAAAATTTTCCATATGGAAATTTTCACCAAAAAAAAAAAAGATAGGATTGGTGGAGCAGATGATGACACCCCTACCATTTCCTTACAGCTCAGATTTGTAGCACGTTTCTCCAACCCTTTGATAGCCTTTCTCTTGGGGAAGAACAGATTCCTAAGTGCTTTGCTACCCCTGGAGAATTGCTGTAGGGAGATAAGGACTGAGTTCTAGCAATCCCCACTTGACAAACAAGTGAGAATCAACACTTGCAAACACGAATCAGAGCTCAGCACCAAACTTCATCCCAACTCTTGGCAGGGGCAGCACAAGACCTGAACTAGGTAGGGATGTGATGGGCGAGCAGATGCTACAGAAGTTTGTGCTCAGGAAATGATTAAAGTCCCTTTAGGTTCAGGTAACATTGTGGCTGCTTCTGCCCTTCATCAGGCAGTTTTTTTGGGGACAGTTCCCTGACACCATCCCTGACTGTGTAACAGATCCTAACAACTGAAATCAAAAGGAAACCTGGTTACCCAGGGGTGGAATTCTGCTCTGCTACATCTTTTAAAATCCTTTTTGATTATCCTGCATATTCACATACCTTTTCACCTTGCAGTAGGACAACGAGTGGGCACAAGAGATGAAACTTGGTTGCAACAAGCTAGTTTGTGCTTCTTTCCTGGTTTAGAGGTGTTTAATATCAGCTCAATGAATAGTCCTGATTGCAAGACAGAAGTGGCACCCTGTAGAATATGCCAGTACTCTGATTTGTTGCTCAGATCCTTGCATTTTCACTTTGCATTGAAAAGATTTTAATAAAAGTGCAGCAGTAATTCTGAGGATGCTGTTATGACAAATTGTCTTTCAGCAGAGGCAGCAAGAGAAATGGTGTAGTTGTTTGGTTTGATGCGTATTGGGTGTATACTGTGTTCTGCTTAAATTGTTCGTTTCTTACAAGTCTGTGAGCAGAAAAGGAGGGACCTGTAATGGAGAAAGGATAAGTGGTAGGAACCTGCTTTATTGCAGGTGACTGGGGCATTCCAGAGAAAAGCTTCCATCAGGGAGGAAAGTAAAAAAACCCTCAAAAATAAAACCAAAAAACAACCTCCAGAAACTCTAAGCAAATGAACAGACAAAAAAACCCACAAGAGGTGATATGAGTCTGGAAATGTTCATAGGGGATGAGGAATTGGTTCAACTGGGGAAGGCACCAAAAGCTGTTAGATGGTAAAATTTTTATTCCTTTAGAGTGAAGGCTCATCCAGTGGCCTGAAGAGAAACAATTTACTGCCACACATGGGGCAGCAGTACCAAGGAGTGAAGTTGCCTGGTTTTGCTGCTGTTTGTAACCAGTGGCTGTCTGAGTCTCCTTTTGTTTTGTGAGGAAACAGAAAGATTCATTACCACCCACAAAGCTTTACCTCATCCCTAAATCAGGATGTTTGGGTGTATCTTATTTTTCTTTGTTAGCATCACATTGACATTGCCTTGACAGAGCTGTTGGAAAGTTATAAATATGCAAACTGTTTATTGAGTATAAAGTATAAATACTTATAAATTGAGTATAAAGTATAAATACTTTCTGCTTTCTTTAATGTGGCCTGATTGTAGCTCTTGTGCTGGATCTCTAGCTCTTGATGACTTCTCTTTATGCTTGATTTAACCCTTTGCGGACATCCAGCTGATAAAATGTCTGAAGAACACTCTCTAAGTAACTTTACAAGTCATTTTGTCTGAAAAGAACTAGAATAAAAAGATCTGTTTCCTTACAAAATCAGAAAAATAATACTAAAAGTTGTGAACAAGAAAAATATCCTTTTTCTCTATAATAGTCATTGACCAAAAAAAAAAAAAAAGACATTTTCTTACATTAGCATTCTATCAAAAAAGTACTTTGTGTCTATTGCCTGTTTTTTGATAATATAATCTTACTGAAAGCCCTGAAAAAGGGGGAACAAGATGGTTTCCCCCTCTTTAAAGCCTAGGAGGTATGGGTTGGCTAGCCCTAAAATGTCGCATTGTGCCACTGAATGAGTTTGAAATGTCTTTTGATGAGGGTAAAGTTTTCACATAGTCAAAGTCTCAGCCTTAGAGCCCTTTCTAAAGTACCTGGAAAATGTTGCTATTTTGTTAACAATGAGCCTGTATCATGCTGGCTGACCAGCACTGTGTTTCTCACTGCAAAGAGGTTTTTCCTTGCTTTTTAGAATCTCAACAGATGGAGTAGATATTGTTTTGGACTGTCTTTGTGGAGAAAATACTGGGAAAGGCCTCAGTCTTCTCAAACCACTTGGGACTTACATTTTATATGGTGAGTGGAAAAAAGCAGGTACATATTTCAAAACTAAAGCTTTGCAGAGCTTAAAATCATCCATGCCACTCCTTCCAGAAACAGTGGCATGTTATTCTTGGAATAAATTTGACCATTTCCAATCAAGGATTTTAGTTAAGCTAAGCATGGACTAAATTATTGAGAAACAAACAGTAAGACAAAGAAACTCTTTAAAAAAATTTCAGGAAAGTAAATCCAAAATTGAAACTGAATATACATTTCAGGTTGTTAAACATCCTTGGGTGATACAGGAGAAGTGTGGGAGGAAGTTTGGATATCTCACTCTGCACACCATGGGAATCACGGCGTGGCCAAGGAAACTGCAATGTAATTTTGAGGGAGGGAAGCTTGAAGAACAATTGCAGGAAGAATACTTCTGGTTTTATTTGACATGACTATGAGAAACCCAAGCCCAGGCTTCTGTTCACAAATTTCCATTCCTGTTTGTGGACTGCTCCCCACACAGAGTAGACACATCTCCCCTGCAGTTCTGCCAGGCTGCCCTGCTGTGGGAAAGTTCCTGTCAGAGGGGACAGCTGAAGGGATTGCAATATTTATGGGAAGATGCCCAAGAGAACTTAACCTGTCCCTGGCTTTGGGAGGTTTGATAGATTGTCAGTGTTTATTGGAACTCCCATATGCCTGGAGGGCTTGATGGCTTTGGCCTCTTTGTTATTTATTCCCGAAGTATCAGTATTTCTATGAATGTCTTTTAAACGTGGGCGCTTTTTTTTCTTAAATATGAATTATAGAGATGATTTTACATATACTGAATGGGCTGCTGTAGCTTGTAATAAGTTGTGTGTGAATGTGCTCGTCTTTTACAGGTTCGTCTAACATGGTTACTGGGGAGACAAAAAGCTTCTTCAGTTTTGCAAAATCAGTAAGTGTCCCCCTGATTCTGCTCTCTCCTCTAACCTCAGTCTTTTCTGTAGCATTTTCATCTTTATCATTTTTGTTTATCTCTGCTGAGCTGTTACTTCTAATGTTGTGAGAGTGTTTTTGTGCCACGTTTTCTTTTGGCAGGACAGCTGGACAGGAATTGGATCTGTGTTTATTTCATACTACACTTGAAATTGTTGGCTGTTGGATATAGGTCTCTTATACAGCTAAGTTTGGATTGCATTATTTATTTACTTATGGCAGAATATCACATCCATGGATATGAATAACTGTACCCTGTAGGTTCCTCGTATCTGAAGACATTGTCAGGACAGTGCAGTGAATTAAAGGAGACATATCTCTCAAGATGGGGCCTGTGTCCAGTCATTTCCAGCTTTTCAGAAGTTTGTTTCATACAGAAATGCATTTTTCAGTTCTCCACGTTCATTTCAAGTGACATAAGAGAGATGATGATGTGGCATTTGTTTCCTAATTGATGATGTCAACAAATTCAAAGTTCAAATGTTAATTTTTTTTCTCTGCAGCTTGCTACAACAACTAAAATCTATGCAGAAATCCCAGAGATCAAAAAAGGAACAAATACATCAAATAAACTGCCAGTGAGAAATAAGTTAACCAGGAGTGAAAGTGATTCCTTTATACAGGAAAAACATAGGGAATAGTCTTGTCTGAACATCTGTCATATGATCTTTCTGCCAAAAGCTTATTTGCAGCTTCCAGCAACAATCCCTTCCCAGGAGGAACTGGCTTCAAAAGTCTCTGTGTAGTTGCAAAGAAGATAAAGCAGAGACTGTAGCAAGGAGCTTTCTTTTCCTCCTACACTTTCTTAATGGTTGTAGTGGGAGGATCCTTGTTACTGTCATGTGCTTGTGAACTAAAACAAGATAATCTTTGCTGTGCAGCCTTTTTACTGTTAATGTAAGAATATTCAGATGCGTATAATTTGTAGGATAGGTTGACCCAATGAAATAAATTTCAACTGAAATGTTTTTCAGATAGTTCTGGTATTTATTGGCTGAATAAATATGAATAAACTGAGTGAATTAAAAACACATACAAAATTTCATATAAAAATGTAACTAGTTTCTTTATGCAATTATGCTGCAAAATTAACTCATCAAAATGATATGAAAATTAGAATTAAAAATTTATCCATCCAAATAAAATTTGCAACCGTCATCTCACTCTCGATGATGCTCTTGGGCTAAATGAAATAAAATCCTTTCATTAGATACTGTGAGGTTTGCTCGAGTGTCATAAACATAATAATGGATGTAAAGTGAATGGCAGCTGAGAAGCAGGGCCTGGTTCCCTTGGTTTTAGAAGAGCCGTAGCCAAGAGTTGCCTGTGAACATCTGGGCAGCTGAGTGGCTGGCTGGAGACAGACAGGGCGAAGGAAGATCCAAGCTCCTTACTGCTGGACCCACATCTAAACCCAGATGTGTCCACCACCCTTCTCACACCCTGACCTCCTGCCACACAAGAGTTTGTGCTTTATTTCTGCTCGTCAGTCAGCTCCATACTTTCTTGCCTCATCCTTAAATCAGATCCTTGCTGCTGCTCCTGGCTGTTGCTGCAGAGCTGACAGATGAGTCATTTATCACATCTGCACAAACAGTTTTCTTGTGCACTTTCCTGTACCTTTCTCAAAAAATGTTTTTCTAACCATGCTGTTGTTTATTGGTTTCCAGTGGTGGCAGGTTGAGAAAGTAAATCCTATCAAGCTGTATGAGGAGAACAAAGTCATTGCTGGATTTTCCCTGTTGAATCTACTTTTCAAACAGAATCGAGGTGGCCTGATCAAGGGTGTGATGGACAAACTCCTAAATCTATATAACGATAAGAAGATCAAGCCTGTGGTTGATTCATTATGGGCTTTAGAAGAGGTAGGAGCAAAATATCTTTCCTCATTTTGAAATTTCTGAAAAATATGGACTTTTAGGTGTAAAAATCATATTTAAACATGTTTTCTAATTATGGATGTATTCTGTTTTTTGGTTTGTGCACAAGTTCTCTCCAGAGCCCCTGCTATTCAGAAAACCCAGGATCCAGAGTTATCCACATATTTCTCTACTAAATATGCCTATTGAAAACACTAACAATTAATGTGATTTTTCAATCTTAGGAAGTTGTTTTTTGTTTCCTACATGCATGAAATACATACATAACAAGTGCAGGGTGAAATTAAAATGATACAATTTAAAACAACTTAGATCTTTTCCGCAGAATTGATTTTAATACACTAGCTTTAGTTTCAGTGCCATAGTTGTGCTAGCAAACCTTGGAAGCTTGCAGGAAGTTGTTGAAAATGTGTCAAAGACAGTGAAGTCAGAACTCACTTTTATTGTAAGTTACAACTGTGGACTGTGGATTCTTTTTTTGTTGTTTTTATCTTCTAATTGCTCAGCTCTCCTTAAAGACATGTAAGGAAACTAATCTGCTCATAGCCTGGGCAATTATACACCCCTTGTTCAAAGCACTGTTTCTGAGACATTTATATTAAGATGCTGATGAAGAAAGAGAAGTATTTTTGAAGGTCTGAACAGACACTACCATGTAAAGAAACAACATGACTGCATAGCACCACCAGATTAATACTTGTGGTTTGTGTGTTTGTGACGTGCACTGAGCCTGACACTTCACAGGATGTGTGGTCTGTAATAGCTCTGCTGAGTGTGGTTGTGTCTGTATCGTTGTGTTTTGCTGTTCAGAAGGTGCTGTGACAAAATCCTGTCTGTCTGAACACAGTGGGCGGTGTTACCACGCATCCATGAGGAAATAGTAACCGGTTGGCTTAATCCATGAGTAGTACTGCATTTCATTAAGCTTGTGGCTGCCCTGAGAGCCGGTGGTGAGCCCAGCGTGGTTCGTGCTGTCGCTACAAATGCCCCAGAGCACCCCAAGGTGCCACTTCATGTGGTAGAGGTGCGAGGGCTCCAGCCCCCGTGGGCCCCTCTGTAGTGCCAACTTCCCCAGGAGCCCCTTCCCGTTCCTCTGGAAGGTCTGCCCGAGGCCACACTGGCACCAACAGCACCTGAGGGACACCTGGGGCTGGCCCAGCCAGGGGCACTGAGTGGCTCTGCTCACCTTCGATCTGCTCCGGAGAAATCAAATGTGATAAAGAGCAGCTGCTCAGGCAAGACAAAATCCCCTGTTGCTCTCAGAAAGGGCAGAGCAGTGTAAAAGAGAAATGGGATCAGATTTATGTTTTTGATGTGGTTTTTTTTAAATTTAATTATTAAATAAGCTTATGAAGTAGTTGAAAATTTAAGTGGCACAGGTCTCTAGACAAGCATTCTGCAATTTCTTTGTTCATGTAGAATATATACTTTTCATTTATTGGTAAGGATAATCAAAATAGTAACAGTAGCTTAAAAAAACTTGATTGAGGACATAACATGAAAAATTACACATGGCAGGCTGATCTTAATAGTCAACATGATGGGAATTTGTTGGGAGACTTCTGTTTGATAACATTTCATCTCACATTTGGCAGTAGCATGCACCATCCCTACCAGTAGATTGTGAAATGTGTAAATACATCTGTTGTAAAGCACAGTCCAGAAAACTCCAGCTCATTTGTCACACCTGCTCTCTTTCCATGAGCTGTCTGGTAATTGGCAGAGGAAATGTCTGGCTGGTATCTTCAGGGATGTGGTAGTGCAGGAGTTGTTTATTTGATTGCAAAGTATTACTGAAATATTACTCATTCAGGGCATTATCATTTTAGGGATATATTTTTGTGGGCATAAAAATAGCTTCGGGCTGACTCTCAAGTTAATATGATACACAGAGAATGTGTCATAGCTGAGGACTAAATGGAACTAGACTGAAGAAAAGTTGCTGTGTATTTCTGTTCTGTTTTGGTAGGTTTTTATTTTTAACTCCATAGCTTGAACATCTCCCTCCTTCAGAGTTTGACATTTGATTGCTTTTCACTTCCTGTTGGGTAAGCATGATGTTCTCTCCAAAAGTCCACTTTCATTTCACCTTTCTCAGTAGTCTTTATTAGAGACTAAACCAGTATATGACCAGTTTTTACCATTGAGGTTTCCTAAGGAAACTTCCTGACCCATAAGAGCATTGAGAATAAACGTTTAACTAGAGAGTGGCAGAAGGATTGACTCCCCACATGGAATATGAAAATGAATGGTTGAATAGTTTTCTGTGGAGGAATATTACCTTCTTCAGAGGCTCACGGGAGAATGCATTTGTCCTCTGTCTGGCAATTCTGTCCTAGAGATGAGCTTGAATCCAGTCAGAGACATTCAAAATGAAAATATTTTAAGGAAAATTCTGTCAGGAACCTTAACCTTGGGACACCTTTCCAAATGTTTTAAGTTAAATACCTGAATATATCTTCACATACATAAAAGTTTTGATCTTCTGTATGAAAGGCATATCCCCAATGTATCCCTTCAGCTCTCTTTATTCGCTCTGCATCTGCATTTGTTTTCATGTATTCCTTTGTGCAAATATCAATTCACAAATTAATGCAGACTCTTTAAAGCCAACATGGAAGACACCTGGTTTTCTTTCAGAGCTGTGTCACAGTACAAATGCTGCTCTTTTCAGTCCTGTATCAGCTGCCATCCATGCACAGAGCAGGAAACAAAGAGTTACATTTACAGTGGTATTCCCCTTTGCTACTCAGGGCTGGTTGCTGCAGGACTGCCTCCTTGCATGATAACCCCAAAATTGAGGGCTTTATGTTCTAGTGCTTGTGAGAACAGGCAGAGACATTTGTGTCAGTTTTCATAGGTCTCCATGAAGTGTAAAAAATATCCTTCCTTGTTCTAAAAGCCTGGCATGGTTCCTTGAACAGCATTTATTTCTTAATACTTTCTGCAGGAGCACACAGTTTGATTTAAAAGAATGTACTGATTAGAGAATATTGTAATTGCAGTGAGATTTTTCATTTCAAAGTGTTTCAAGTGGCAGTAAGACAGAACTTAGAGAAATTTATTAGATTCTCATTTATCTATCTTGTAGTCTGCATTACGTGGTGTTTAGTTGATTGTCAAATGATATTAAAGATAGCAGTGTTCAGAAATGATTAGATGGACTTAGCTTGGTACTGCTCCTGTTGAACCATGAAGGTTTGCCTGAGTGTCCATGAGATCGTTCTAATTAGGGTATAATCCCTCCTAGTGTCCTGATTTCTCTGCTTTAGGGCTGCATCCAAAGGCCATGAAGTCCGTGGAAGGATTCCTAGCTCCACTGGCCTTTGTTTTAGCATCAGGATTGCTCTGCCTCCTCAGTACAGGCTGCATGAACAAATTTGCCAATTGACTGAAAAGAAAAACTTAGAAGTGCATCAGATTACTGCTGACACAAGGGAGCTCGGGATCCAGGCTCTTGACTGCTGCTGTGGAGCAAAACTACTTGTATTGCTGTGTTAGCTGTTGGTGTTTGTTTGGGAAGGGTATTTTTAATCTCAAATTTACATCCATAAATCCTAGTAAAGCCAAGTTTTTTCTCAAGTAGGCAATTAGAACCACTTTATTGTGTAAAAGTAAGAAGGATTTAACTAAAAGAGGCAGTAACAAAATCCATAGATACTTTAAAATGGAAATCCAACTTGGGAATTATTCATCATGAGATGAGTGAAGTCATACAATAAATTAGCTGCTGCTGAGATGTCTTGCTGCTTTGCAACTATTTGTTTATGCATTCAAGTGTTTAAAAGATGAGATGATTTGTAGATGGTGCGTGCTTAAAATGCTGTTCTGTTGTAAAAAACTGATTGTCTGGTAGGATTGCATTTCATTACAAACAGCAGAGCTTAAAACAGAATTTGTATTCAGTGAAGATTTGTTGAGCTTTGTGCCTGTTTCTTTGTTAGTGACTGCTTATCACTCGTCTTCATTCTGATTAATTTTTAGTGTGCATTTATACATTAGCATTCTCCTGAGGCTCAGTGAGTATTTGGCTTTACACAGCAGACAATTCTAGATTAGTAAGCAGGATAGAAATGGAAGGTTCTCAAAAAAGGCTAGTGTGCTGAATAAAAATGTACACAGCACACTTTTCTATTAACATTTTTTTCATCTCTTTATACTTGCAAAATAAAATGTATGTTCAAGGTAGAACAGTTTATTGACACAGAAGTTATATGCACGTTCTTTGGTGATTTACTGCAGTTCAAGGTAGCACTGAGCATGTAAAACAAACCTCACAAATTCTTGCACAGGAGCTGCCAGTCATGGTCCAGGTCATCAAAACATCTGAGGCACCTTTCCCTCACCCTTGACTAGTTTCAAAAAGAATTCTTGGTAGCTAGGAAGTTTTCAGACTTGGGCATTTTGATCCATATGTGTGATGAGTGAGATTATGGAAAAACATCCTGATTACTGGTCTGTGTTACGTACCAAAGGGTTCATTGCATTCTTGTCTCTCAGATGATTTAAAGGAGTGCACTGTTATGTACTAATAAAGGTATTAAAGACTCCTACTTCCTTAGGGTCAGTAAGAGCGATGAAGATACTGAAAGCTGTGCAATAGAGTTGTTACTTACTCTTAAAAAGTAAGAGGGTAATGCAATAACATAGCAAGAACTGGCCAGTACCTTAAAGTAGGCACTGAGTGTCACCGCGTGTCGTTGGTCTGTAGTGATAACACAATAATGCCTTTAGCAACACCTCACTTGGTGAACAGTCATGCAAAAACTGTAGCCCAGACGCAGGAATACACCATGGCACTCAGCTGTGAGAGAAATCAGTGGAATTGAGGCACTAAATTTTACAGATCTTGATATGAGTATCAGAGAGCTCTAATGACTGTGCCTCGTGGTCAGTGAATAGAATATTTTTGACTGGAAAGAGCCCTGCACCTTGATTTAGTTTGTAATGGGCACTGCACTGAGTCACCGGGGGTTTTTCGGCTGAACAATTATGAGACATCTTAATGTAAGGTTTGTGCTATTTTTCCTTTGCATGCTAGTAACACTGAGAGATAATCCAGAGAACAGAAGTGTGGAAGAAAGCAACATATGAGAAAATCTGCCTTTTAAAGGAAATTATTGTGTCAGCAGGTCCAGCTGTAAATACAGGTTTTATCTAAGTGAGTCTTCCTGGATTTGAAGCCAGAGCTTTTGTCTTTGGTAATTTGCTAAGGAAACCCAAGCTATGTTTAAGAACCTGAAGCTAAAGGAATGCAGTGCAACTGATCCCATTATAGTGACATTATAGAGTACCTGCTGATACAATAATTTCCTGTAAAAGGCGCGTTTTCTCATATATTGCTGTTTTCACACAATTTTGTTCTCTACATTCTCTACCAGTGTTATCAGCATGCAAAGGAAAGGAGTAGGAACCCTCCTTTAAGATCACAGCCTTATCGAGTGACGAGAACTGGATGAAGAAGCATCTTCCCTACAGAATTTATGGCACGTTTTGGGGAGGGAAAAGCAATCACAATATCTCTGGTTTTAGCACTGCTCAGTGGCTTCAAAGGATTCAGGTACTGGAAACCTGTGTTTTTTCCACTGAACTCATCCTCTCATATAAATTACCATCTCAGTGCAGGCTTTTAAATATCAACAGTATCATTATTCAAGATGGGGGGATGAGAAATCTCAAACCCATGATAGCAGAATAATAACAGTGGACCCCCTAAAGGACAGACTTTAATTTCATCAAAGCTATTTATGCCTTTCTCTGATCTTGGCTTCAGGGCAAAATGCTTGTCATGTATCACTCTAGTGAGACCTAGAGAAAATTGACCCATTAGTTATTTTTAACATAGAAAGAGGGCAATCTAATGATATCAGATGGGACTGGTATCTTGTTAGGAATACTAAATACCATCCCAGGTCTATTTTTCTTCTTTTTTTTATTAGTTATAATGTCATAGTAGCATCTGCAGGTTTTTGTCTTTTCTGCTTGATGAAAACATCCTCCAGCAGAACAAATTATGCCTTTTTTGAAGTCAAGGACTTCTATAGTGTTTATTCTTCAGGGTATGCAAAATAATAGAGTGCCATGATAAAAGTGGAAGTACGTTTATAACCAAAGCAATAACCCACCCTGAAATACAGAAGAGATTAATTTTTTCATAAGCATAAAACAATTTACTTTGCAGGCTTACGGTGTCGAAAGAGGGAACTGCAGCTCATTCTGTGAAACCTCCCACGAGCGTGTTTGTGTCTGTGCTGTGATTGCTCCTCCAGCACCACAGAGCAGACTCTCCTTGTTTTGATTATTTTTCTGACAGAACAACTTCTTCAGCAGTTGTTCATGAACAGCTTTCCTGATGGACAGGTGTTAACTCTGCAGATACATTGTCCTCTGATACTGCCTTAGAACTCTTCTTGTTCTTCCAGTGTGTGGATTCTGGTCCCCCTGACTCTATGAAATAAATGCCTGTAGTTCAAAGTAAATTTAAATGTTTTACCTGTTCATCACCGTTGTTTCCTTGTGTACAAACAGATCTAACATAAACTTAATACCAACTTCATGCAGATACCAAAGCATGCGAAATTGCAAGGAGCTGTGTCTTACTGATGTAACGGGTTTGAAAATAAAGATGGGGGGAAAGAAGAATGAGAAACAAAACCTGAATAATTGACGGCAGCTTGATTATGTGTTCACAATCAAATTATACACAGTTAGAGGCCAAATAGCTTTCAAATGTTGGGAATCACAGAATCATGGAATGGTTTGCGTTGAAAAGGACCTTAAAGCTCATCCAGTCCCACCCCCTGCCATGGGCAGGGACTCCTCCCACTATCCCAGGTTGCTCCAAGCCCCGTCCAGCCTGGCCTTGGACACTGCCAGGGATCCAGGGGCAGCCACAGCTGCTCTGGGCACCCTGTGCCAGGGCCTGCCCACCCTCACAGGGAACAATTCCTTCCCCATATCCCATCTAGCCCTGCCCTCTGGGAGTGAAAAGCCATTCCCCCTTGTCCTGTCACTCCATCCCTTGTCCAAAGTCCCTCTTCAGCTCTCTTGGAACCCCTTTAGGCTCTGGAAGGGGCTCTAAGGTCTCCCCAGAGCTTTTTCTTCTGCAGGCTAAGAGTAAGGAGAAAGCTATTCCACTTGAATTTTACCTCATTTACATTAAATATAATGAACAAAAGTGCTAAAGAAATGAAAACTGAGCCATGAGTAAGGTGATCTTTAATTAAGTCTTGCCAAAGAATTTTTCCCAAGATGCATATCTGAAATAAAAATTAATTAAAACTCCAAATAATTTTGGTGCTATATGCTTAGATGAATGAAACATACCTTGAAAGTACTGGAGATAAATTAGGTATTGCATTTTTTTCCCTCCAGAACATTTTGTATACCTGATTATGGGATCTTCGCTGCTCTTAAGTGAATTATTGAGTTTCTACAAAGTGCCTATATAATTCCATTAGCATTTCTTCCCCATTTAATGCTGTTTAACAGGACTTCATGTTACTTCATAATTCATTCTACCCTTCCTACCACTATCAGGAAGGGATGGCATAACCCTGTACTCCTATTGGATTCACACACTGTTGATGGCAATGATTATGATTTTATTAAAAACCTGGGAAAGAAACAAGATTAGACTTTGATATAGGCATGGTGGCTCCATAATAAGACCTCTGATACATGGCATTAGCTGTGATTACCACAAAATCTGATTGGGTAAATGAGCTGTTTTAGGAAACTCAGCCTTCGCTTGTTAAGTGTGTAAGCAGAAGTCAATTCTTCTCAATTGCTATATATTATTCATAAACACTGTATGAAATTCAAGCTACATGAATGGAATTTAATTAGACAAGTAATTTATTTCAGCTCTGTGCTTTCTTTTTTTTTTTTACAGCCTCTGAAATTTAGCTTATTTTATCTAGCCTGCCAGTTGAATATCTGTGTTTAAACAATTTTGCCATCTAGAGTCTTCAGAGTGCTCCTTTATGCACATTGAGAATATTTGTGCTATAATCCCCATTTAGCAGATAAATAACAGGAGAGATGGTGGATATCATTACTTGCCTGGTGCCAGGCAGCACTGTAGTGGAAAGATCATGGATCAGTCTGAAGATCTCTAATTCCCAGTTGTGGCCTCTCACAGCCATAGCCCTGGGCTGTGTCTCAGCATCTCCACATCTTTTGTGGCTGGGTGGCGTAATGGGGGCTCTGATCTCACAGAGGTGTGTGTTCTACCAAAGGTCAGTGAGCTCTTTCCTGCCGGGGGAAAGGCATTTTCGTGTTTTGGAACGAAGAGGCAAACATGGAAAAGTATTTGGGCAGTATATCTGATGAGCATTGATTCTGTGTTGCTGTTGCAAAGGTTAGAAGCTGACCGGCCTGAGACTAAACCTCTCAATTAACATAAATACAGCCTGCAGCTACAGCGCTTTCCTAATCGGCTTAATAAGCGCTCTGCTAAGAATTAATTGTTATGGAGATACACGGGCAGAAAATACTTGGTAAAAGGCATGGGACACTGGAGGTTGAAAGTGCAGCGGTGAGTCACGGTCCTGTTTCTGGGGCAGGCCAGGCTGTCGTTTCTGTTTGCCCTTGTGTACCACAGCCATAATAGCTCCTGGAGCTGCAGGGAAAGGGAAATTACAAGTAGACTTGGTCCCTGATGGATAACTCGAGGGCGGGGGGAAATAGGCAGGAAAATAATATAGGAAGCATTGATAGATTCCTCTCAAGAAAAAGGGTGCACAATTTAAGATAAACTAGTCACATGCTTCCAGTTAATTAAATTAGCAACAGGAGACTGTCGATGGGGAAAGCTGCTTTGCCATTTATTAGAAAAATGAGGACAAAGCTGTTACACTGAGCAAGCTGCTGATTAATAACTGTGAAGAAGCAGTATTTTACAGGAGTAGTCTGCTCTCTGAAATATATTAGCTGGCTTCTAAGTAATAACTTGGCACACATTCCTTATGTACGGAGCTGCTCTGGTGATACTTCTACCCTGCAAGCAAACAAACACAGACCTGGTTAGGGAAAGCTTTGCTGTAGATCTCAGTGACACCATTAAAATCACCGATGTGCGTGCATAGCTCCAGAAGATAGAGTATATTTCTTCTATGTTTATCTTGAATATTTGCCTCTAACACAGTTGTTTTACAATTCATTTTTGCTGCCTGTGTCATGGGATGTAAGCTCTTCTCAAGAGAGAAGAAAACAGGATTTCATGGGGTCATCTCTCTATTCCAAAACAATTTCTACACTCTTCCTGAAGTATCAGTGAACAAAAACTACTTGCTTTTATACCCTTGATCCAAGCATGCTTCAATCCATTACTTTTTATTTCTGCCTGATAACACAAGGAAATATCTGCCTATCTTCTCCCAGACTTGTGTGTGGATGAAATATATGCCAATACATTGCACACAGCAGCAGAAATACTTTTAAATTAATTCTAACAGAAAGTTTACTGTGTCTCCTGTTCCACAGAGTTGGTAGTACCACTAATTGACAAGGAATTCTTAAGGGTTGGAACAATGAGTGTTTTCTGTCACTCAGAAATAATTACTGGATGCTGTGGGTGAACCTCACTAACAAATAGCAGGTAGTAGAAGGAAAATATCAGAAACAAAGTTTTCAAAGCCACGTTTAGATGCTGTTTCATTCTTGTGCACTGTGTTTGTCGTTTCAGCCACAGAGCCTGTGAATGGAACTTTGGATTTTCCCCTGTCAAAAAATTCCACTCACAGTTCTTTATTAATTAGTTGGGTGGTTTGGTAAGAAAGCTCTTGGTCAAGTTGGGCTGGCAGGGAGTGCTCATGTGAGAAATGCAGCTTTTCTCTCAGGGTAGCAGAAGCAGAAATCTGAGACTTGTGTTAGCAATTCCTCCTGGTTGTTTACATTCTCTCAGAAACTTCTTATAGTCTGCACTCAAGTTAAAGAAAGGCCTATTTTTGTAGATGATAATGATTATATAAAAAAAAAAGAGATAGAAATAATGAAGTCTGCTTGGTGATGTTGAGAGATGTCATCCTTATATGTCTGACACAATAGAGATGCAAATAATTTGCGTTCCTCTTGCCTTTGAAACCTTCCCATTTTCAGACTGATGATTTTGGATGAGGTTTTGGCCTCTTGATTTGCAAAAAAAATCAGACATTATTTTGTTTAGTTTTCTGGCTGTAATCTACGAGTCTATTACTTCATTAATCAATGAATGCCTGAAAATCCACTTAAGAAGATGCTGAAAAGAATCAAAAGGGGAGTGGGAGATAAGAATAATGAAAATATCTCTCTATATATTAAAATTTGATTCAATTTTGTTTGAATGATGCTGCATTGGCAGCATGATCCCTGTGGCCATTTCCATGACTGACAGGGAGCAGAAAGGTTAATAGAGCAGAAGGAAAAGGGATGCTTTCAGAGACTGCTGCATCACTGTGGTGACAAACATCAGTAGATGCTGTGCCTTGAGCATTCCTGCTGTAAATTCTAGCTCACATTTTTCCGCTTTGGGGAATTTTGGGTGCTTGGCCTATAAAGAGAGCACATTGACATAAGCTTTTAGCTACAGTAGAAGGATGCTTAGATGTTAGTAGATACTGAACTCTGGTAAAGTAAATTAAATTAAATGGATCTCGTTCTTTTTAGAAATGCTTTTAGAGCATTCTAGCTCTTCTCCTGGCATCTGCTTATGGGTGTATCTATGTAACAACAGCCAAAGAAGAAAGTAAATTATTAGTTCCATCAGCAAAGCCAAGTTTGTCTCTCAGCAACTAATCACGTTGGTGACTAGTTTTGGCAGACTGGTAGAAATACTGGAAATCTCTCGAGCAGTAGCACAAAATTATTCTCCAAGGTTGTTTTAATTTATTTTTCCCTTTCATACTAGTAGTTCAATTAGGTTACTAAATTGCCTTTATTGCAAAGAAAACACAAGTTTTGTGTTCTATTTCATACAGCTATGCTGAGATCCAAAATAAGGCACTTAACTACTACCCTGTCTGCAAGATCTGTAGGTGGTAATTTTGTGGTTTTAGGTAGCTACAGTTCTATATATTAACCAGATGATCCATTGCTGGTATTGATGATAATTACGAAAGACATTTGAATATTCAACTTCATCAGTCAGCATATCCCAGGCATGCCTTTCCCACCTTGAGATTTGTTACTGGATCATCAGAAATGGGCTAAATCATTGCTCTTGAGGGTCAATATCCCACCTGGTGGAATATAGCATCTTCCAGGCTGTGCTTAGAGCCCATTCTTGGAGCTCACCAAGAGGCTCCTGCAGTTTGCTCAGAGGCTGTGGAAGTTGGCTGGGTTGGACACTAACTCAGCAGTAGCAGCAGCACACGTTATGTACAACTCTGTTCTGATGCTGCCTGAGTCCCAGGTTGTTCTGATTTGGATTTTTTCTCCCCTGATTTTCCCTGTCATGTGACTTTTAAAGACATATAGCATTCCAATTTTATAACATTTTACGACATTAATGCATACTATGATGAAATTTTCTAAGTTTAGTGGGGAACTTCATTTGGAAGCAAATTTACTTTTCTGGTTTATATAATTTTACCCATGCCATGATTGCATCAAAATAACACTTGATTTTAGTGCATATTTGTTAATCAAGATAATTGTTCTCACCTAATGAAAATGGCTCATATATTCTTTTCAATCATTTTAAACACAGATGAGTTTTAAAAGCAAAATTACTCTTGGGCATAAAGATATCTCTTAGCGTAATGTAATCCAAATTTAATGTGATAATTGAGAGTTCTATGTGGTATTGCAGTTTAGTAATAATATTATTGCTCATTGCAGATAATGATTTAAATTAACACTGAGGGAGCAAAGCAGACATATTGTCAATACTAAAAGATTCCTAAATATATATTAACCTGTTGGAAATTATGGAACATTAAGGTATTTTGCAGGGGAAAAATCTGTGTTATGATCACTGACTTTGAGAAAACAATACTAAGAGAAAGCAATGTAATTTAAGAGTTTCAAATGAGCAACTGATTTTCCAGAGTTTTGATAGTAAAGAAAATGAGTATCAAAGCTCAGGCTGTGAAGGTGCTGTTACAGTGCACGCACATCTGAAAATGTTAGGTCTTATCTATAAGAAATAAAGCCTCACACGTCACAGACAGCTCCAATTCTTTGTTTAAATGAATTCAATTTAGTAGAACAAAAGTTGTGTAAAAGTGAGTTCCTGACCACCACCAAATACCCACAACCTTAGCAACCTAAGGGTTTTTTCTATTACATGCTGTGATGATGTGCTGGGTAAACTGCCTTAAATATCTTAAACTTTCCTGAGCAAGAAGGGCATAACCTTTGAGTTCTTTAACAGAAGTAACACAATACTGTATCTTTTCCTTCAATCTAAAGGAAACATCCAGCATAATTCCAAGAGTTCCTACAGTCAAACCTGCCCTAGCCTGGAGCTGGCAAAATGCATGTTCTTGAAGTTCTTGCCTATTTCCCTGCACTGCTGTAGCTCATACATAAGATTTGGGGGTTGGGGTACATCTACACGTGCAAGTTTAATGGAATTAGATTAGAAACTGCCCGGGCTGCATCAGGGACATTCTGTCACACGGGCATGTGTGCTTTGGTTCCCTGCTACCAATTATTGCAGTTTGATTTGGGTCAATAAAATGGAGTGCTGAGCTGAATGAGTGCTCACCCATCAGCATTAAACTTGTAAACTAAATCAATTTTATAGCAATCACACTAGTACAATGCTAACGGGAAGTTAAGATCTTTAATATAGGCTTAGAATGAGACATTTTTTAACAGTGCCAGGAGAATTATTAAGTAATAAAGCAAATAAAACTGCAATATATATTGTAAAACTGTCAACGAGCAAATAAGATAAATTCAAATACCTTTCATCTTGCCTGGATGAATGATTTCAATCTTGTTGTAAACTGGTGTAGTTCAAACTGAGGATAAGCATGAATCATTCTATCATTACAGTTTAATATATCAGTAAGGTTTGGTTTTGTTTCAGTATTATTTTAATGAAGTTACAGAGTGGCACCCAATGATAAGATCTGACTTGGAGAGCTTTTTGAATAATCAAAAAATACTATGATGACTTCTGAAGAATTAGATTTGCGATCCTCATGGCACTACTCTCTGAAATAAAAAAAAATTACACTAGAAATCAAAAGAGAATTATTTTCTCATTTGTATCTTTAGAGACCTTTCATATATACCTTGATGAGTTTCAAGAATTTCTGTAATTAGTTTACTGATTGGGGATGGATTTTATTGAAGATAATCCATTGTTACAAAATAACATGTAGATATTTTTCAAAGTCACAACATTAATGTGTTCTGCTAATCTGATTTTAGTTAGGTGGATTTTTATATGAAGCTTCCCAGACTATGGAAATTAGAGTGTCAAGGCTTTTTACTGATTACCTCTTTACCATCTGGAAGACTGAATATTTACTGTATTTTGTAATCACTAAGTTGAATTCCCATAGTTTTGGAATACCGGTTCTGGAATAAAATGCAGTTTCTTCTCCTTAATAGTAAGAAAGGAAGGCTCAGAGTATTGTATCTTTAGAATAAGTAGACAGGTCGTACAGGATTTTCTTATTCTTTTATTACTGATTTGAAGATCCCATATTGTGAAATAAGTAGCTCAAAATGGAGCTCAAGGAAGAGTCTGAGGAGTATGTGATAGAAGGTCTTTGGGAGAAAAATACTTGACTCACCTGAATTGTTTAGAAAATAAGATGCAAAGTTACAGTGGCAGAAGCCATGGCGGTCACAGGTTTTGTGCCTGATGTCCAAAAAAAATCACCTGCCATTTGGGAAAGGTGCAGGACAAGGCCACGTTTTCATGATCTTACTCCAAGGGTCAAGTAGAAGAAAGCAAGGCAAAGGACAGAGGCCATGACAAGGAAGGTTAAAGGAGAAAAAAGGGAAACTACCCTCATGCAGGTTGTGGTGCTTGAAGTGTGGCTTTGAAAGTGTTGGTGAGAAATGCAAAAAAAATTGGTGGTGCTGGTAAGATATGGAGAAACCTCCTAGACTGCAGCATTATTTTTTAGTGAAGATCCAGTTATTGGATAGTGGTTCTAGTGAATTAGAGGACTGAAACAATACTGAAAGACAAATAAGATGGAACTAATACAGGCCATAAGCATGGAATGCTGGCAAAATAATAGGAGATAAGAAAGGCTTTCCTTGTGGAAAGCTCCAGCAGCTTGCAGAAGAAAACAAATCCTCTCTAGTGAGCTACACACAATGAAATACCTCCTTTATATAAAATAGACTCTTTAGTTGCGAATAAACAGAAATTTGAATAAGCAGATGCTGATGAAAATTTGGGTAACAGCAAGAAAGTAATCATATGTGGGGTTTTGGTTTTGTTGTATCCAGAAGGGCCTTGGAAGGGCTTTTGTTCTAAACATAAAACTAAAAAGGAATTGTTTTCTTTCACCATAGTAGCAAGAAGGTGAAAGTACAAATTATCTTATGCTTACAGACACAAGCCCAAAGGGTGTTTGTAGGACTGCATCACATGAGGTCAGAGCAGAGCAGTGGCCATCCATGCCACTGTCCAGCTTCTGAGAGGACAAGGACTGCTGGTTAGAGAGGGACAGTAAAAGAAGCAGCACGCAGCACAGGCACTTGGAGTTCTGTGGCATTTCTTACATTTTTTGATCACTAAAAGTTGAAGTGTTTGATCACTAAAAGTTTTAGTGAACACTAAAGGTTGTAATAGCCTGTACACTAAAGCAGTGGTGTGGTTGGAAGGGCCCATGCTGGCACACAGCAATATTCCTGTGGAGTTCCCAAAGGCTGAATGAGCTTTCACTTGTGTGAAGAGGGATCTCTGTTTGCTGGATTCCCACAGGGAAGTAACTGGGCAGGATTACTGCTGCAAGGCTGTTCAGAGGAGATCAGCAGCTTTCCCCTTCCACAGTCTAGGCTTTATAATTCAAAAGCCAACGATACAGCACTACACACAGCAGAGTGTTGAGAATTAAGTCTGCGTAGTCTAAGGGTGCAGGAGGCAGGAGAGTTTAATGACACTCATAACTACTGGAACTGAGTTGACAGCAAGAGAAAAAATAAGATCATCTTGTGGGTTGGTGCAGTTTTACTCCAAACATTTTTCAAAGAGATCACAGGGGCAGCATTGCTGAGGGAAGAGTTTAAAAACTGATGGCATGGAGCTTGATAGTCAATAACAACATAAGATGTCTTTTTTTTTTAATTGCATTGTGATGAATGTAATAAAGTTTATTTCCTGCCATAATTTGTTACAACAGATTGTGATGGAGTACAGCAATACAGCAAACTGAGCATTATATATGAATTCCATTTAGGCAGGAGACTGCTGCATCCTGATGGAGTACAGAGGTTCTCTCTTCCCTGTGACTGCCAAAATTCATTAGCAGGTAAAGGAATTCTCCCCAGTGTGAGAGCAGCTGCTGCAGACCAAACCAGCCTCACCAGTGGAATCTGAACCAACTCTTCTGAAGACCCCAAGCTTCAGGGGTGTCTGGGGCACCCCCACGTGCACAGTTGACCGCAACTTGCTATAAGCTGCATTAATGCTCAGAAAGGTGAACAGTTCTGAGCTTCTCTACTCGTGGCTTTGATGTGCTCAAAGCCATTTTCTTAGTGTGCATTGGGACTGTGCTATTGTAATTTCTACCAGCAATCCCAAAAGCCCAGCCAGCCCCAGGGAGTCAGGGGCCCACAGGAATAGAGTAGGAGTTCTGGCTTTATTGCTGCTCTAAAGGAAATTCCAGTGCAGGATCTTTAAAGCTTCATCCTGATTCACAAGGTGTGTCTTTTCTGCTCAAGTGTGTTCCAGGGATTTTGTCACTAAATCTCTACCCCTCAGAAACAACCCTTGACTTTGAAAGTAATAAGGTAATCATTTCCTATCATAATGCAGGGAAGAAAAACCACTTTTTCTTCAAGCTTATCTTAATAATAAGTGATACTGAGAAAAGCTCTGCCAGTTTAGACCAAAACTAGTGTCCCTTCTCGCTCTGTGCAGGTTCTGAGATAATGCACAGCGTTACAGAGATGTCCATTCTATAGCACTTTGCTGCAACCAAAAGTTAGTCTTTAATTGTCAAAGTGCTGCATGCCCCTGAGCTGTCCGAACTTGCTGGAATTCCCTGTGTTGATGGATCAAATTTCAGGTTCTTTTCTCCTCTTTTGTCATGTAGAAAAGCTCCCACCAAATTGATAATCTAGGCACTGCTGTTTAGTACTTCTAAATTTTTAATCTGATGTTGATTCTGCCTTTTTTTCTGCTTTATCCCTGTTGACTCTGTAAGTAAAGGCTGGCAAGATTTGGCTCAGCCATTCTGTAATTACAAGGCTTTAAATCTCTTTTTCTTTGAATTTCACTGAGACAAAACAAATACTCATTGACGTCAGCAGGAGCTTACAGGAATAAGGAAGGAGTGAAAACAGCACAGTTCTGCAGCTGTAGCTCTCCATCCAGAAGATGTATCACTTAATAGGTATCTTCAGCAGCCAAGGGAGGACTCAGAGTTTGCCTGTAGCGTCAGTTTCTATTCCTTTGACATTTTTCTCATCTTGGGTCTGGTTTTAGTCTTGCTGCCATGGCAACATACAGAGAGGCTAAAAGGTATTCCAGAGAAAAGGTCTCTCCTCACTGACAGGCAGCAGAAGGGAACAGAGGCCAGAGCTGCTGTTTGCAGCTGCAAATAGCAGTGGAGGGATGAAAGGGATTTAAAAAGTACTTTCTGTGTGCACGTGTGCAGGCAAAGCCATTGGTGCAAAAGTTCAGCATGGCAGGGCATAAACAGCTGAGTTGGATAAAATCATTTTTGCTTTCAGATGGGTTCTAGCAGGATGACATGACATGATGTGTTGGCTTCACAGCAAAGACACAGACTCCATCATCCCTGTTATTTTACTACTCCTGTAGGAAAAATACTCTAATCAGCTCAAAATCATTGCTAGTGATACTAAATTTTTACATTTTGATTGCATCTATGTTTTCTCCATGCACAGTTTTTTTTGTAGGTGTTTATGAAAATTGGGCCCCACACACCCTGAGTTGGATGTGTCTTCTTACATATGCTCAGTGCTCAATTTCTGCATCTTAAGAGCTGGCTGCATTAACCATGGGCAGGAATAGAGCCTATTCAAAATCCTGTAAATATTATGCTGCTTTTCCATCTGTCATGCAAGCTGCTGCACACCCTCAGCATCCAGGAGAACAGAGAGTCTGGGAGGTCTCTTCAGAATTAATGGTGTAGGTGAGACAAGAGAATCCAGGCCGGTTGCAGATGTGGGTTTGCCAGCCTCCCAAATACCCAGCTCCCACACAAACAGGATTTTGTCACAGCAGATAAGTCAATTAAATAGTAGAAGCACTTTTCTGCTAGCTATTCTGCAAGGGAAGTATTCCTATCATGAATACAGATCATTCCCATGGAAGTGTGTTGTGCTGAATACAGGTTATTCCATTGCTCTCAAGGGAAATAATCCTTAACAGCAAAGGATGGTTTTGTCCAAATAACTGTGTCTGGTAGGATAATTGTCAGTAATCACACAGGAAAACAGTTTTCCTACAAAAGCTTGTTTAGAAGGCAGCCTGAGAAAGGGAACTATTGCAAACAAGCAAAAAAAAAAAAGAAAAAAAGAAAGCTTTGAAAAAAATCAGCATGTTTCCCAGTGAAACATTGCTTCATTGTATTGCATAAACATGAGAGACATTTCAAGATTATCAAGGAGGAAATATGGCAGGAAAACAACAGGACTAAATTTTGACAGTACTCCTTTTGGGAGTAGATGGGCAGTCATTAGCAAAGGAGCCAGTGGCTGCTGGCCATGTGTGTGTCCTGGCTGTCCAGGGAGCCCCTGTCCTGTCCCTCCACTTCGCCCAAGCCACCTCAACAGGGCTGTGTGGCTGGAAAGGGAGATTTACCTCTGCTCAGTGCTCTCCGTGCCCTGACGCCCTGGCAGAGTCTGCAGGGAGTAGGATACCAGGTATTCCCTCAGAGCTGCCAGCAAGTTCAGAAACTGCTGCCCTGGGCTCCTTGGGTTTCTTCCTTTCCACAGACCAGATCTAGACAGACATAATCCAGAAGACAGACCACGTGATTTGTCTTTGTAAAGTGCAGTGTTAGTTTTAAAAGCCATATATACCAAGGATGTGAAAGAAAAGTCTGCTCCTGGTCTGAGAAGAGCATAATTAGAATGCAGCTCACAATCCATATTAAAGGCACCATAGCTTTGTAATAGAACACAGCAGTGAGCCTGATAACAAAAATTGTTTTGCTGTATAGCACTAATGAAAGCTATAGTAGTAAGGCTTTGCTTATGTGGTATCTCAGCTAGAATCAACTGCAATATGCTTCTTTTTTCTTCATTACTGCACAGAAATGATGCTTAAATAATTATTCTTGATATTGCTGTTTGTAATTCTAATGGAGGTAGCTCTGGGCTCATTGAAATAGTGCCTGTTATGAACAGCAACAGAACAGAGATGGCCCTAGAATGAAAAATGGGCATGTTTTTAATTCGGATTATTCTTTCATAAATCTGAAGGAGATTTGGATCATTACCTGTGACACTTGGGTTGCCAAAGTAACCTTGACTAGCCAGCTGATGTTTGCACAGCGCATGGCACTGTCACCATGGAGACCCTGTCCACGTGACTTTGCAGGCACGATGCAGTTGCAGGCGTCTCAGAAAGGAATTAATTGTTGGTGGGGAATGCTCGTGCAGACAGAGCCTGCAGTCCAGCAGGAGCTAAACTTTTCCTTGTTGTTTTGGCTGCACATAGAGGACCAAGGCAGGGGTAAAAGGAGGAAGCTCTCTCAGCTTTCATGAGGAAAATACTGAGTTCTCCTGATGGGAAGTTCATGCTCAGATTGGGAGGAGTGGTCAAAGAGAGCTGACCTGGGTGGAAACCATGCTTGAATGATAAAATTCATTTACAGAACATATGTTTGAGTGATTGAAGTCTATTGAACCCTCCTGGTATTACTTTTTCAACTGAGGCTTTTCTCTCCTCCCCATACCTGCTCTTACTCATTCACGTGTGACCTAGTGGTGCCAGGGAAATTACACCAGTGAAACAGGGACTGAAATCTGCCTGTGTACACAGAATATTCAAAATTCTCCTCCAAAAGTAGCTGTCCTGCTGCGCTTTCCATTCCAACCTCTGCTAAACCTCACAATGGGACTATGAAGTAGATTTTGGATCTGTTTTGCACAATATCAAACCAAAGACCAGGCTAAGTTTTAGAAAGGTCCCATGAAATAATTTCATATTTCTTTGTCTTTTCCAGCCTATTTCTGAACCAAGGCTTCTAACTTCAAGTTCTAGCACATGCCTGGATATTTAGGCAATTAGCTAATCCTATTAGCAGACCTTTTCCTAGTTTCTGCATTTCTTATGTCTGACCTCTGCATTATCCTATTTCTTTCTCTCCTGAGCTTTTATTGAAAATGAAGAACAAAAATTTTAAAAACCCTTTTGAGAAGAGACACGATTCTGTTTCTGATGGTTAAGCAGGCTAAAGGGTGTTCCCTCCTTTCTCCCCCATATTCTTTGAAGAACAGAAGTCAGTCAGCCTCAAAATAAAGCTATTTTGCTGTGGCAAAATGCTTTGTTCTACCTCTTCTACTTATGTATGAAATGTGCTGGACAAGGACAGATGGCTAAAAGGTGCTGTTACTATTTCTGGCTGCTACAGCTGTGATGAGCAGGCTGGACTAGGATCAGGTGGGGCTTCTGTAGACGTGACATACACCCCTCCTAAAGAGACACAGTTCAGGCTTCAAAAACTGCCCAAGAGCCAGTGTGTGCATGGGTGAGCCAGGAAGTGCAGGAGAATGGTGTAACTGGGTTTGAGTTGTGCAGTGATGTTTGGAGAATTGCTGTAAAGAAGCACTGAAGCACCAGCTTTGGAGATGTCTTTGTTGGACATTCTCTTATGTGAAAAAAAAACCCACGAAAAATCACGTGGTGCTTAAAATAATACTAGTCAGAAGTGTTCACAGGGCAGAAGGGACTTGGGGTGGTGGCCAGATGCAGAGAGTAAATGTACTTTTGCCTTTGCTTTTGGTCTGAAGAATCAGCTGAAGGATTAAAGAGGGAAGGGATGGAGCTGGAAAAGTAGGGCTTTGGGGTGATGTGTGCAGCACAGGGTACAGTGGATGAGGGGAAGAGTCTTGACATGCTGGAAGGCTTGGACATTTTCAGTGTGTAAGCAGAGGACAAAAGGTGATTCTTTTAGATGATGTATAAAAATAAACAGTAATCTTGAACCTAAAGGTGTGGAACTAATGAGAGGGCAAATTACAGTTGTAGATCTTAACCTAAACTGATGCTGTGCTTCACTGTGCCCATCTGGAGGTGAGGGATGTTCCCTTTTTTTGGGTGCTGATAACCTTTGGACAGCACATGATGATACAGTGTTAGAACCATTGGGAGGTTTTACAGATTACACTGAGATAATTGAACTAATTTCACTTCTGGCTTGGCATAAAATTCTTTAGCCTTTCACACTGTGGCCTGATTTATCAAAAAGGGGAATGAAGGATCAGCAGAAATCCTTTCATATACCTCAGGGAAACACACTACCATCAGAGGGGCCCAGGAAAAGAAACAACACAGTCCTCTGCCACTGTCCAATAAACCTGCCTTAGCTGGGGGTGAGAGAGTAGTGAAGTCTGCAAAAACGAAACTGTAATCTGTAGATGGGAGTTTGTGCAACAGACTGCATCCAACCTCATGAAGTTAAAGAATATCCACTCTTCTCCCGCACCAGTGTCTTTCAATGACTTTTTTTTTTAAGTAAATGTAAATTTCACTTTTAAAAAAGTCAATAAGATTAATCACATTACTGAGCTAAACAGCTTCATGTAGGATGATGAAAGTGTTGTGTTTTGACATTTCCAGTAGGAAGCTTTTCCATGGCATGTTGCCTTCATTGTTTCTCTCTACTAAACATCCCCATTACTGATGTGGGCCTAAAGCCCCTGATGTGTTATGTTGGCAGAGCAAGTGGGTTTGTGTTCCAACTTCCCAGTCTCTTCTATTTTACTCCTGAGTTTGGTTCCTTATAAGAGCCAAATACAGAAATGGATCATTATGTTTAAAATAATATCCAAAGGCTTGAAAATAGCATCCATTTCTTAGGCAGCCTGCATTTCTCTTTCACACTGTGAAATGGTGCAACAGATAATTAGTAATACATTTCCCATTTACATTTTCCTGGTTTTATAAAGCAGTAGGCTGCTCTTGCTATGTTCTAACAGCAAAATGAAGTTCCAGAGCCAACTGAATGTCAGCAAGAATTTATGAATACCTCAGTAGAGATCACTGTAGTCTCTTGATTTTTAATTCAAGCAGCCAACAGATTAGTTTGAAGTAAAATGGGTAAATAAGTGGAGTGACTACAGCAATACAAAGCTGGACCTAATTGTTTGTTTCAGGCATATATTATTTATAGGGGGTCAGACTTGCCCCCAGGAAAGCATCTCTGTTCAGGAACTTTCCAAAAGAAAAGGAACCAGGACAGCAGAGGTGGAGACCTGAAATGAATGACTTAAGATGAAAAGCCAGACAAGAAATCTGTCCCAGTTACTGGTTCCACCTGGGGAAAGCATAGTGCTAAAGACAAACAAGAAAAATCCAAGGAGAAGATAGGGGAAAAAGTAGAATTAAGACAGGTGTACAAGATATATTTCAGGGGAAAAAAAGCCTTTTAGTTGATTTAACACGGACTGTTTTTACACCCCACCACCAAAGCTGTGGAAAAGCAGTGTAATGAGAAGCTGGCTGCAAATATCCAGTTACAATGTCAGCCTCTGATAGCATGTTATATTAGTTGTTCTGTTTGAAATACACTTTGGTTTTCATTGTTTTAGAATTGCAGATACTGTTTGAGTAAAAACTGTGTTGTATCCACTATTTTTAATTTCAATATAAATATCCTTTTTGTCTGGTCTGAGTGGTTACATGTAGTAACATGATTAATTTTGTGGATTTTTTACCTATATTTGTCAGTGAGAAGTGTGATGCAAATTAGTCAGGCGTGCTGACAGAGCACTTCATTAAACTTCTCTAAGTCATTTGTGGATGTATTGTGATTCCTAAAAGCTTACTTGTAGTATTAGTGCTCCACTACTAGTACTCTGCTATTATTGTACTCTACTATGTTGAAAGAAGAAACCAAAATATTTATTATTTGCTTTTTTTATGCAAGCTTGTATTTTATTTTAAAGGAAAATTACTAGCAGCTCTCTAAAGACAGAATGACTACAATAAAATCATACCATGTTGCCAGTGCATACACTGCTGCTGTGTTCAGCAGAGGAAAATAGTTTATGACTGTTATTATAGAGTATTCACTTTTGCTTTTAGTGAAATAAAAACTTCGCAAATCGTTAACTAAAGACCCGTAGAAATATGGTGGGGGTTTAGAGGTACTCTATCAATTCAGTGTATCATTGCTACCAGGACCAGGGGCCCACTGATGTGTCAGAATAGTTCTGATTCCAGTGCAGAGCTCTGATACAAATTGTGTCGATCTGGGAGCTCTCAAGGCTAAAATCTGTAATCTGGCATTAGTTCAGGCACAGACCCTCTCAGACTGAGCCGTATTGAAAGCAAACACAGGCCAACAGAGTTTTGTCCTTTATTCCAGTGGAAACTCTTTATACCAATAAACACTCCTTTGCGCTGTTTCCAATCCAAGAGCCCTCTGCTGATGATACGGCACAAGAATAATTTCAATTAACTCATCCATATAAACAAAAGTGAAATCCATTTGCTTGCCTTTGAGCTGACAAATGCAAATAGCAACCAATACAGAATAATTGGTGAGAAGGGATTTAGAGACACAATACTGTAAGAAGAGGGAAACCCTTGTCATTCTTGCTGCTGGAAGGAGTGTTTATTTTGAGTCAGACTTCAACCACTTCAGGGAACCTCCAATAAATTCCAGGATTTCCACATGGCTCCCTGCACTACCAGTTAAGCCTGGGTTTGGTTTTAACCAAGTGCAGAGGGATACACTGTCTTCACTTGGAAGGTGCAAGCACTGGGGCACAAACTCACATGAGCTCCTCCCTCTGTGAGAGGCACAGGAAAAAGTAAATGCTTCCCTAGAGTCTGCACAGAACAACTTAAGCCTTAACCGTGCTGGCAAAGCAAAGAAGGTTTTTAATCCTCTCTGTCCTCTGTAGAGAGAATGATTTTAATAGTCAGGCACTTGGGAAACAAGTAGTTGCAGTCTTGGTTGAACAAGTGGACTGTTAGCAGCCATAAACATAAAAATCACTCATTTATGAAAGAGCTGATGGCCTCGTAACTCAGACATGGTGTGCTGAATGGCATTGTTCTCGTACAGGATTTGACTAACTGGGTAGGTAAGTTGCAAATAACACTAAAATGCACAGATGTTGTATCAGCTCTTCAAATTCTTTTCAATGTTTTTATATATTTTAATAGCTCCATCTGGAATCCATAGCCACTATTATTGTTATAAGTTTTATTGTTCCCTTTGCCTCTGCCTGCTGTTTGCATTTGCAAGTTACTTACAAGTGTCTTGGAAACAACTCCTGAACCTTTCTCCAGAGGCTTAAATTTGATATTGTGTATGTGAAAAATGCAGGGAAAGCACATTTTCTCAAATTTGCCTTGCTAAATATAATATAGTACAAATTAAAATAAATGTTGCATGCCCTGCTTTCCACATGATGTTCTGGTTATAAATTTCAATGGACGGGCAAGCGTGTTTGCTGATTTCTCCAATTCTGTTATTTATGCTGTGCTGTAACCTCCTAAAAGCTTGATTTGGCTAATAACAGTCATAAAAAAAATTATACAGCTGATGCTTTTTCAGGGTCTTTGTTGGATATTCTTAAAGGAATATTATCCATAGTGCAGAACTAGTCTGACAGGATAGTTGGGTGTTGTTTATGCTCTAAGGTAGCTTCATAGAAGGTATTGTGATTTTGGGGACTGCACTTAGAGGTCAGCTATCCAGTGGGATTCATAAGACTTGTGTTTTCTGAGGTCAATTTACAATAATGCCCTAAGTTAGAAAGCCACTGTGTTAGCAGTGCAGTTTTTTTGTTCTAACTGAATTTTTCTTAAGTCTGGTATTTAATAATTGATATAATAATAATAATAGAGGGAACATATCTGCAGAATTCAAAGATAATTCTGAGTTCACTGCAGTCAGCTTTCCAAGTAAGGCTGACAGATGGGAAAGACATTTTGTTCTGTGCCCAGCATCCATTGAATTTAATTGGAAGTTGAAACCTGTATTCTCTTTAAAAATCACACACCTCCTTCTGTGTTAGACACTCAGGGACTGGTTTAGGGGCCTGGACCTCAATTCTGGCTTTTAAATGTACTGTGGGACCCACCAGGTCCCAACTCAGCATTTTCTTTCAAACTTAGATGCTGTTATTCTTAAAATATTCCATAGAACTATGTCACAGGTGGTAAATCCTATTAACATAAAACTCATTTTTGTCTGGACAAACCTTGTTACACTGACAAAAAGTAGCATGATGAGGATATGGAACAGCCTTTATGTGCACATGTTCAGTTCCTGAAGTTTCCCACAGTGAAAGAGAGGAAACTCTTGACATCTTCCAATTTTCAGTGATTTATAGAATCACAGAATGGAAGAGACCTTAAAGCCCATCTTGTTCCAACCCCGTGCCATGGGCAGGGACACCTTCCACTATCCCAGGTTGCTCCAAGCCCTGTCCAACCTGGCCTTGGACAGTTCAGGGATGGGATTCCACAGCCTCTCCGGGCAACCTGTGCCAGTGATTTAACAGTGGTCTGTATTCAGTGCAACACACACAAATCCAATTCATCAACAATGAGCTCTCCTGAGTTCTGAAACTTCATACATCAAAATAAGCTTCTCTCCAGTGCACAAGAGGTTTTTGTTCCTTTCTCACATGCACTAATTGCAGCCAGCTGTTAAACAGATGGTCTCGGTGGTATCAGTAGGACACCACTTATTTAACATTAAAAAAAAAAAGGAAGAAAGAAGTGGGGAAAAAGAAGGAAATAAATGTTTGCTTAGGCAGCAAGACCCACAGTATTGCATTAATCCCAGCCATTGCCTGGACGTGGCATTTCCTCTGTGGTAACCCATAAAAAATTAATTGAAAAATACCATAGGTCAATTAGAAAAACATTTCATACTTTCAGAGAAAGTAGGATGTGTTGATAAATATTCTGCAAAGACAAAATGCAATGATCATCCTGTAAGGATCACCTCCCTGAGCCTGTAGTTCCCTCTGCACCTCAGTTATCCACCACTGGTACTGCATTAACATTATGGATGTGTTACGCTATTCAGAGACTGTTGTCAGGACTCACATCCCTTTTTGGCAAACACAATGCAAAAACCAGAGTTTACAAATTTGCTAAAAAATGCTTAACTATCAGTCTTTTCTCAAGCAGCTGTTTGAGTGACCTTGCACATAGCATGCCTTAAACATATTGCTGGTTTTGGAAGGAAGGAATTCAGCCTCCTCCTAGGGTGTGACTGAAAATTATCAATAGCTGATCTTTCTTTCAGGTGAAGGAGGCCATGCAGAGAATCCATGATCGAGGAAATATAGGAAAACTCATTCTGGATGTGGAGAAAGCACCCACTCCCCTGGTGAGTGCAGAGCACTACAGACACACTGTACAGCCACGCATGTTACACCCTGGCAGTGACTTCTGGACACATGTCCCTTAAAATGTTCATTTAATCCTGATTTCTTCTAAATCCACAGCCCCCAAATACCACAGTAACCATAATTTCTATATTTAATCCAAAGTGAAATGTAGTTCCTGAAGTGCCAGCAGTTACTTTTCCATCCTGACTGACTATCTACTTCTCCAAAAATGTGCCTGAAAGTGTTAGATCAGGGTCAGAAATGTGCCTGCAAGTGTTGGGTCATAGTAAAACTGCCACGTGTCTTTCTGTCCCCGTGATGGAAAACAAACAGACATTTCTCACACTAAAAATGTCCTGTTTTAATAAGTGGCTTGAAGAGGAAAAAACCCAGTCAATGTTACTTCAGTGTGCAAACATAAAAGTGCTTTCTGATTCCCTGATTCTGATTTTCTGGTACTAAAGTTGGAGTATATTTTTGGTAGGAATTTAGTTTGCTGAGTTTTACAATCTGTGAAGTATAGTAATCTAAATACTTCTAGAAATGTCCTGAAGGAAGATAGTAGTGATGGAACTCTGGTCCACTGGATTTGGAGCACTTAGCATGGTACTGAAACCTTTCAGAGAGCAGTGGTAAATGAAAGCCAGGCTCATGCCTGAGCATTCACTGATGATGTAGGAAAGAGCAGTAAAGAAGGTAATGCAAAACTGACTTTAAATCAATACTGATGTATGAAGTTTGCTTTCAGCCCTGAGATACCTCCTGCTTCAAAAGAACAGAAAAGAACCTGGAATTACAGTTAAGCTCTTACTCTAAAATTGCCCCCAGATCGCATACAAAATCTCTGCAAGAAAAAGGAAGGCTTTGGGGACCTCACATGTGGAAACTGGGCATTATTTTCTAGCTGAATTGCAACTTGAAACTGTAAACAAGAATCCATAACACGACATTAACACATTTATTCCATCTGTTCGGATAGTTCTCTGAATGTATATTCACAGCAGCCACTGGTTAGGTGGTAAGAACAAATTCAATCCACTTTCACAAAAGGGTGTTAACTCAAAATTATGGGTAACTTCAGAGCATTGCTTTTCTGCATTAAAATCTGATTGTGTTTGAGATTTTTATTTCTAGTAGAGGCTAGTAATTAAACAGGGAAGGAACAATATCACTGCATTTCTCTTTAAAAAGTAAATGGGTCCCTTGATTATTTGAAGTAGTTATAAGCTAGTACAAGAATTTCCTTGTGTCCTAAGAGAGGTAATGTGGCTGTTTAAGAGAATCCAGTCCCACTCACCTGTGCTGTTAAACACTACCCCCTTCCAGTGAACCAGACTCCTGTGCCTCCAGAGACATCACACCGACAGGGTGAAGTACTGGAGAGTCCTTCACCTTTACACAGCTTGTAATAAATATTTCCAAGTGAAAAAAACCAACTGATGTACTCCTTAAATTCTGTCCTGAACTACAAATTTCTGCAATTGCCTACTGCCTGCACAGGCATCTTCAGTAAAATATGAAAATGCAGTTTCTTCACACTCCTGTGTGATCTGGGATCTGCACCCTGTCGTGGGTGTATTCTGCCACCATCTACATTTCCACTGCTCTATGAAATTTCATTGGGTTTTTAATCTATAAAAGGAAGAAAATTGCTCCCTGAGTTTTCATGACACTGTGCCTCAGATGGGGCCATCCATTAGCCTGTTCCTGGAAGAGCAGGTGCAGGAGCTGTAAATCAGGGGTCTCACATTCCGTAATCCTCCTACACAGCTGTGTTTCCTATCTGAGAGCCTTACTATCAGTTTACTACAAGTGCTGAGAGCAGAGCCTGTGTGTGCAGCTGTCCTCCGAGGCAGCTTTCAGTTAGGAAATAGAGCTGTGAGCCGTGGGGGGACAGCTTGCAGGTTTAGCTGCAAGTGCTGAAGTGCCAGCAAAGGCTTTGCACAGACAGAATGTTTATTTTCATGTGGCAACCCTGTCCTCTTGAGCTTCCAAAGTCACTTTATCAAACTGAACTAAGGAGGAATCAAAGGCTGAGAAAGGTGCTCTGATGTCCTTCGTGTCTCATGGTGCAGATGGCCAACGACAGCACGGAGACGAGCGAGGCTGGAGAGGAGGAGGAGGACCACGAAGGGGACAATGAGAACAAGGAGCGCATGCCCTTCATCCAGTAGCAGCCAGAGGCGGGGGAGGCAGGAAGAGTGATGAAGGAGAAGGGAACACGACTGGGAAATCTCTTCTGTGCATCAGTGAACAAATGCTGTAGTACAGTGTGTGTTGTATTTGTTTGCAGTCAGCTGAGCTATGAGCTGTTGATCATTGTTGTTTTGAACTCAAGTGCCATTCTCATCCAGTGCAGTATTACGACATTTCTGTGTAAAACCCAGTTTCCCTGTAGGAGTCCCATGGATTTTTCTGTTCTTGTTTGAAAGCCTTATTAACTTACTGTGTAATTTTAGATGGGCATCTTTCTCATGCAAATTCCAACATTTTGCATAAAGTTATTTGGGAGGTTTGGGCTTTTTTTGCAAGTTGGAAACAGTAACAAAAAAAAAAAAATTCCCCACTTGCTGTCTGAAAGATTCTAGTAACTGAAGGGATAATTTTATATTTCTGGATTTTCAGTGTTAAAATAATTTTCCTTTAATGAACCACAAATAAAAGTTGCAACAAAGATGACTTTTCATTTTCCTCAGTCACACTTTATCATTTCATAAGCAATCTTATCATCATTTTCAAAAAGTACCTCATTTAGAATCATAGGCTCTGAACTTGTGCAAGAAATCATTAATTGAGAGACTTTGATCCACATCTTCTGGTAAGGACACATTGACTCATCTGTCAAATCCAAACCAATTTTAAATTAAATTTTTAAATTGCATTGATAAGGATCACTCATCAGGATGTGGAAGGAAATTTGATGATGGAATTTACTGCTCTGAAATCACTAATATGTGGTCAACTGTCAGGCTGGAGCTGAACTCCTGCAGAAGCTAACCCTGTAAAAAATGAGGTTTAGGCCTTAATCCCACCACAAATCATGCACAGGGATACTTTTATCTAGGTGAGTTGTTCTATCAAAAGCTGTGCTTCATATATACAGTTATGTTTGTAATTATTTGCAGGATGAAGTATTCAAAGACCAGCCAGTCTTATCTACCTCCCACTAGTGGAAACTATATCTAAACATGAAAAAAGTAAATACTTTTTCCACATCCTTCACCTAGCCAAACAGCAGCTACTCAGGTCCTCAACTGTCTTGTTAAAAGATATTTTTAAATTACTGCAATCACTACAATAGAAATGCTGAAGGACTGTCAGAGACTTTGAATAATGCCTACAGCTTTGAATTAATATCCTTTTTCTTTGAAAGAAAGTTATTTACCCAGACATGTCTAGTTGTTCACCTAAATCTATAAGTAGCATGTAGTGATAGAAGTTAAAAACTAATAGAGAAAAGTGGAGAAAAAAGGCTTCTCAGGTTTTTCTCAATGTGAGAGGACTTCTGGCTCTGGATAACTTTTATGTGTGGTTTTAGAAGATTCTATTTAGGGTTTTTTTCTGTTTGTTTGGTCTTGCTGCCTGAGTATCAATGTCCATCTCTTTACACTGTACTCATGAAGTCGCTGCCAGATAATTGTGCAGATGGTTCATTCTGAAGGAGTTTCCCTTGAGTTAAACAGATTCAAAAATAACAGCAAGAAATAACTGCGGGGGAAAATGCCAAAAAAAGCTTTTGAAATATTAATACAACCAGAACTTCACTTTTCCATTCACTTCATTATAGTTGAGTTTCTTTTCAAGCTAGGCTTGCCTACACTTCCAGTGCCATATCGGGCCCAAAGAGGAACTTTATCCATGAAAGAAAATATATATTCAGTGAGAGTTTTCCATTTTTAGGGCTTGCCAGTTGGACTTTTAAGAAGGGCCATTAAGTTTTCATGACTCATAAGCTGACAGCAGTAGGAAACATGCCCAATTTTGTTTTGCAGTTAGTGTAATGATGTTGTCCTGCAACAGACCTTAACATAACTAGGAATTTTGATTTGACGCCAAAGTGAGCAATATTGCTGGTGACCTTCGAGCTGGCAGTAAGTGGCATTCTCAAGGCCTTAAATTAGTAGGGCAAGCAGAATAGCAAACCCGTCCTTCTGTTCTAAACCACAGTCTGGTGGGCTCTACTCCTAAATTACCCTGCAAGACAAATATGGGTGATCTTGGTCATGGCCACAGACACCACAGGGACAACAATCAAATAATTTTGGCTAGTTCTTTCTGGTTTTGTTAGCAAGGCAAAAAGTACTCTTCATCCTAATTCATAGCAATTTTAGGGCCATTTTCTGATCAGCAGAATATCAGGTAATTGCAGTGAGTACAAAGGAATGCTTCTGGAACTACCTGAGTGCAACACAGCTGAGTGTGACCATCAGCAAGCTAAACTCTGCTCTGTGTTTTACTGGTATTAATATGGCATGCAGGAAGGTTGCTCCTGAAATGAATGGAAGTATTTCAGGCATCCATCCTGGACTGGAATGTGTGCTAGCAGAATTTGGCCCACAAGCCCTTAGAACCCTTAGGAGACCACAAGCAGTAGTATCGCGCCGGGAGGGGTGGAGGCCGTGCTGTTCAAACTGCTGAAGCCAAGGCTTGTCACTGACCAAGTCTTACTGTAGCAGAAATGAAGGTTTGTGCTTACTACTGACAGTGTTGTTTAAACAACTCTGAGACAATTGGATAGTTTCTTCAAGTGAAACAAATTATTTCTCAATTTGCCTTAAAGGAACTGTGAAAGCTTCTTTAACTTAAGCCTGATTGAAGTGAACTGAAACACTGTTTAATTGTATTTGTTGCTTTAGAGCTTTTGTTATATTGTGCCTACAAAGCAAATTATGTTTACACAAAAATATAAATAAAATGTTGAGCATAGCATTATCCTTGGCCTCTATGTTTTATTCTAATATTACAGTCACATCAGGGAACTGACTTGGAACTGGTTAAGAGGAAAATTTGAGGTCCTGTTTTCCATTTTGGTCACTGTGAGATATACAAAGAATTTATTTTGTCTATTACAGAGTAATTTGAGGTTATTAAAATTGCTGTGTGCTACTTTACAGAACATGAACAATGTAAATTTAAAACTTTGAGTGTCACAGTCTAAGAAATTCAAAACATTGTATAAGCACCATTCACTAAGTGTTTAGGGATGTATATTTTGATACGAAGAGAAACTAGTTTCCAGAAGTTTAGGACTCAGACTGCACTGGGAGATAGATTGCCACACAAGTTATCCTCACAGAGACAGTTCCTTTCAGGAATAAAGATACTCTAACAGAATAATCTTAAAATAAAATCCAAAGCAGCCACCACCAAATTATCTTATAGAAAGCAGAAGGACATCACTGAGTCCTGAATCCCACTCTTCTGGGCCTTGCTCTGTGAGGGTTGCTCCCTGTGTTTGGAAGAGCTGGTGATGGTTATCAAACCCCACAGTCATCTCCAGCCTGCACTGGAGTACATGGCTTTAGAGGTCTCCCTACATGAGTGAAAGAAGTGATCCAAGGAACTTCAGTTTCATATCTAAAGAAGGAGTGTTAGCTCCTTTGGTTCATTCCAATCATGGAGGACACGTTCCAAAGCCTGCAATGTCCCTGGAAAATCTCACTTCAGCAGTTACCAAATCTGCTCTATAATCTGAAAGCTCACAGGAACACTGTTGAGTGTGAAGAGAAGCAGAGCAAATTTCTGCCCTCTGTTTTCAAGCCTTAATAAGCAAATAATGATCATTGTATCCCTAATCACAGCATCAGGATGAGGCTGAAAGCAAACAGCCAAAGCCTTTTGCAAATTCTCTGTGATTGCTACTAAAGCTCTGCCTTTACCAGCATTCGCACTGGGCCATCTGCAGTGCCCTGTCACACTAGCACAGAGCAGGATGTGGCAGGCTGCCTTTGTGCAACATCTGCATGAAATGCAAAAATCCACCTTGGATCCTCAGTATCCCTGGTTCTCACCTCATCCTCCATTTTGTGCTTCGCCTCTCATTTTCTGTGAGCTTAGTGATTCCTCCTGATTGGGTTTTGTCAGAAAAGATTCTTCTAGTTTGGCTACGATTGCCAGCACCGCCCCCCCTGCCCCCAGCTGCAGAAGAACCATGCAGGAGTTTCTGCCCCTGGCAGCACTGAGGTCCCTTGATGTGAGCCAGTGCTTTGTTCCACTGCAGAAAGAGCCAAAACAATCAACACACTGTAACTGCTATCTGCATCAAAGCACCTTTTCCCCAAGTAATTTGCAACACTGAGGCAAGCATCCCAGTGTTGTCCTGTGAGAGAACAGGTTAGAGTGTGAATGCCAATGTCGCTTTATCTGCTCGGTCCTGTCCTGCTGATTGATGATGCCCAGCTGACCCTACGCAAGCCATTGCTTCTGTGTTTACGTGGCTGGCTCTGTCACCTCCCCAGTGGCACTGTGCAGGAACTGGAAAGTGCTGGGAGAACAGTGCAGGTGAGGAAGAGTTACAGGATGAATGTAGGAAAATAAATGGATTGCGTATCTCTACCCAAGAGTAACAACTGGGTAGGGTTTGCAGCATGTTTCCTGTTGATTCATGTGAGTCCTTGGAAGGGTCCCAGCCTTCCTCTGAAGGGGCTCCAGAGTCCCTGCAAGGCTCAGTCATCACTGTTGTTCTTTGGTTGCACTTCGGGAAAATTAGCTTTTCACCTTCTGAAGAATATGTGTCATGTCCATTTTCACACCCACAGAGACTGACAGACAAACTCCAAGTGGATTTAACACAGGTAGATTAACCCTTCACATATGGAAACCTTTATTCTTACTTATGGGAACTGCAGACATTTTGGGCAAGATGATGAAAAAAAGGGAAGGAACAAGCATTGACAGCCCTCATAGTGATTGGCCTGTCTCTCAAAAACTCCTACACCTGCCATCATGTAAGATCAGCTTTCATTTAGGAAGGAAGAGTTTCCACAGTTGGTGAAAGCTTTGAAACTGTCTCAACTAAAACATAATCTCAAAAATCAAAGGAAAACTCTACTCTTTCAGCTTCTGGACCCTAATGATGTTTAATGTTTGGTAGAGATATCACCATTCCAACTAGGCAGCCAGGGATTAAATGGGATTAAATTAAGAGATGCCAGTGGCACTTGTTAGTTTAGGACCAGCAGCTCCCAGCTACTGAAAGGGGCAGAGGGTTGTGGTTTGGGGTTTGGGTCTGTGGCTGAGGGAGGGCTGCAAGGGTGGGGTCCTGCTTCTTTTCCTTCAGAGATTAGATGGGCTTTGGTCTGTCTGGAAGAATTTTGTTTTCTTGCCCAGTGAGCAGGCTGAGATGCTACATTTAGCCCAGAAGAACTGGGAAAAGTCCCTAAATTTTACTGTGAGTGCTGAGGGCTTGGGGAGTAGAAGGTGAGTGTTCCTCTGGGGACAGGTCTTAGAGCCGCAGCTGTGAAGCACCTGGGTCCCCCGTGCCCACAGCTCCTGCAATCTGCCCGTCCTGCCCAGCCCAGAGGCTCTGCCAGTCCTGCTCCATCAGCCTCCTGCTCCCTGCTGGAAGCACCTCTGCCTTTGCCTCTGCCAGAGCTGGAAGTGTGCTGCCTTCTGCCAGGCATTGACTGTGTCCCTGCCAAACACCATCTCCGTGACAAGCTGCAGGTTCCAGTACAAATCCTTCCGTGCCCATCTGCTGGATGATCTGTGTAAATACGTTTCCCACATGGAGAGCTGGGGCTCGCCGTGCTGTGCAGCAGGACATGATGCAGCATCTTCCTGCTCTGGAAGAACGGAGTGAGCTGGCAGAGATGCTGGATGCATTATCTGCGATAAGGATTTCTCTCCTTTCTCTGAAAAGGCCAGCTCTTGGGCTGGCCAGGTGATAAGATAATAACCAAACATTTGTAAAGGCTGGTGTGCAGAGTTTGCTGAGCAGTGACTGGGATGTCTCCTGTTGATACAGGCATTCTGTGGCCTGCAGGCTCTGTTAGATCAGTGATGTTTTCCAGAGGCTTCTAGGAGAAAACATTTCTTTTGTTGCTAACACAGAAGAGAGATGATGATAAGTGAAGTGTTTTTCTAAGTCAGTTTGCTTTGGTAGATTATTTTTCTGTTTCTCTGATGCTGTTTTTTTGTTCTAGTATTTGCATTTCTTATCAGGAATATTTTACCACTGTAAAAAGAAATCAAACCCAGTCTCCTGTGACTCACCAAGTATCTCTTTGCTTGTACAAAAGCATCCCTCTGAGTTCCTGAACCACTGCTGTTGTAGAAAGGAAAAACGAAATTAATCCAATTATTTGTCCAGTGCCATAATACTGCCATTTGGTTTAAGGATTTATGGTTCTCTGGCATTTAATTCTGCTTTTACTGATCTTGATTGATTAACTTAGCAGCTGAGATGGAAGATTTGCCTCCACGGCTCAAAGCTCTGCCTCAAATCATACCTGCTCCAAAGCAATGGAGATGCACAGAATCATATTCTGAATGCCCTCAGCTGAGACCCAGTCAGGAAAACCCCATAAAAATATAGGAATTTGAGAGACTATAAATAATGTAAATTTTCCTTGCTTCCCTATCAGATAACTCAGAGCATGAACCAACACTGAATGTGGCCATTATAAGAATTTTCTATTATTTTCTTGATCATTCTCTCCATGCACATCTGGGTAATCCCCTCTGGTAGGGCATCACAGGGAAAGGAGCAACCCAGATCCCCAGACCCAGCCTTTTGCCATCAAATGGTGCCTGGGTTCAGCGGAGGCTGCAGATCCAGCCCTTCTGGCTTGTCCTCACCTCATGAGCAGAGCCGAGTTTGCTCCATCTGAGGGTCAGCTGGGAAATGGTGTTGCATAGTGGGCTGTAAAAAGCAGTGCCATCATGAAGTCTGGTTGCCAGGGGATGCTGAACGCACACACCAGTGGTGTGGGTGTGCAGGGTGGCACTAGAGAGGGCAGTGCTCCGGCTCAGCACAGGCACAGGGCAGGAGATTTACAGAAGGAATTGTCTTCAAGGTCTCACCTGAATGGTTGATCTGGAACCACTCACCTAAACGTGCTGGATGCCACTGGCTGTGCTGCACCACAGTGGCTTTGCCAGTTCTCACCATTCACATATTAAATATCTCATTTCAATATTGCATTTCTTGCAGCACATTCCCTGGGTTGGGGGTTAACTTAATAAAGCATACATAATATGATTCATATGAGATCTTTGATCTGTGTTTTGTTCAGCCTTGGATAAAGTCATTACAGTGTTCTGTTCACTAATCAATGAACAAAACAGGAAAATAAAAGGGTAATTGTTGCAAGCTTCCTTCCTTATTCCCACTAAGATGGTAAGCTCAACTCAAACTGGAATCTCACAGGTCTCATCCCGTGGGCTTTGATAGGGCCAGTACCAAGCTGATTAGCCCTCCAAATGCAGTCATAGCTGCAGCATTAAAAATTCAGCAAGTAGTGTTTATATCCATGTTGTAGCTTATTTGGTGGGAAAAACCCCCCAGGATTCTTTTTAAAATCCTTGCTCAACTCTCCATGTTAAAATACATGTCGCTAAACCCAATTATCTTTCTTGAGGATGCAATATTGGTTTAGACTGGTCTTTTGGAGCCACTGGTGCAACTAAAGATATAAAATGGAAAATCCTTGTAGTCAGAGGACCTGAGCTGTGGGTTTGTGCTGTGGGATGGACCAGCTGAGGATGTGCCTTGTGAAATCATGTGGCCTTGTTGTCTGAGGCTGATTTATTCCATGCGGAGCCCATAGGGTTATTTTAGGAAACAATATCGAGCAAAGCAGGACAAACTATCTCCCAGTCCTTAGTACAATGTCTGTACAACTTTGAAACCCCAACTGTACAGACATGTTTGTCCCGATAGGTGTCTGCTGCAGCTGCTCTTCCAAGAGTAATGAAGCCTTTAGAAAATGTATGATCTGACTGAGCCTGATCCTTTACTGGGAAACACTGGTAGGAGACTGTACAACAAAGGAGATTTACCCTGAGCATTAAACAGGCAGAGGAGAGCCTGCTGTATTCTCTTTTAATTTGCTGGATAAGCAATATAAAATCAGAGCTCTCCTGATCATTCCTAGGGCACTGAAGACATCTGCTGGAAATGGGAATAAACTGCAGTAAGAATGCGCGTGACAGAATGAATAAGGAACATTTCTGAGAAGTTTATATTTACACAGTGCCTAAATTGCTCAGCAAATGCTACAATATTTTCCATTTGAAAGTATTATTTGGACATATTTGAATAAATTACCTGTTTATTCCTGCCGTTCTAATTGCCACTCAGGAACCAAATTTCAGGTTCTGAAAACTGCCAGTCTGAATGCAGTCTCTGCACTCCCTTCATCCCTGATGTGTGAGGTTGTGGAACAGACATACGTGGACAACACATGGCATCATGTGCTGGCACCGAGGTCCAGGCCAGGTTTCTAGCTTTGAATGGGTTGTTGGATATGCATGTGGTTGGATACAGGGCATCACACAAATCTCTTTCTGTCTTTGCTTACAAATCTTGATTTCAAACTTCTTTCTTACAAATCCTGTAGTGACTCCATGTGCTCTTGAAAGAGCTTCCCAGAAAATGGTACATTCTGCCAGGGAGTGTGGCCCTGCCCCTTGCACATCCCCAGCTGGTCCATCCCACAGCACAAACCCTCAGCTCAGGGCCTCTGACTGCATCTGGCTTGTGGGATTTTGGCACGGGGAGGGGATGCTGCACCGGGCTGGAAACACCTAGGAGATGGGCAGGGATCCAGGAGTGTGACATGAGAGTCACACGTAGCCCAAACGTGGCATAGAGTGTAAATATCTTTGGCATCCCTCAAGTCTACCAGAGGAATCTCATTTTTCAGGAATAAAAGAAGACGAGGAGGAGTGGGCATTTGTGTCCCACTTTTCATGAACAACAGACACTTTCAGGTAGTTATAATGTTACAGCATGAAGTTCTGAAGGATGCCGTGTCCAGATCCATTATCCCTGCTTATGAAATCTCCCTAAAATGCAGGTGGGTGCAGCCTCAGGTATAACTGCAGCCACCTTCTTGCTGATTCCTCCAGCTTTTCATTTAAATGTTCTGGAGTTCTCCCAAACATGGGGTTGGAATGTCCTGCGATTTCTGTAATGGACTAATCCTACCCATTAAATACTACCAGTACCTCAGCCAGGGTCTGACTGCACCATAGACTGTGCAGTGACTGCATTTTATATAGGCATTAACAAGCTGGCTTTGTACTTAATAGCTTGAGTGCTATCAGCAAACAAGCTACAGAACAGGGCAGAAAAGACACGTAAATACCTGTTTTCCTCATCTGCACTGGTGGCTTCGCTCTTCTGGCTACAGCATCCACCCGTGGTGGGTTCCAGGTCCTCAAGGACAGCAGCTCACAGGGCAGGAGGACACTGTGCATCCTTGTCCTGTCCCAAACTAGAATTCTCCAGGGAAAAGCAACTGAGACTTCAAAAAAGCCCTCACAGGTTTCTGTGTTGTCTTCAGTAAAATTTTAGGAGCAGCTTTTGAAAAGACATCCAACAGTAACAGCATATCTGTGTGTGCTCAAACACAGCCCGAAGGGTAGGAGAGCTGCATGGGAGGGGATGTTACACCAGGGACCCTTCCCTGTGGGCATCCCTCCCGGAGACAAATGCTGTTTCTGACTGGACATACTGGGCCATTAGTGAAAATTACCCCTGTCCAGGTTAGATTTTCTTTTTCACTCTCAGCATCCTTCTGTGAGCATTGTCCAGTTGCTGATGTGTGGTTTGCACTTCCATCCCAGCATGTAGGCACAGTGTACGGACGTAGGGCTTGGTGCAGGATTTGTCCTCCCCCTTCCCCAGCCTCCAGCAAGCCAGGGCTAATTCCCACTGCTTGAGTTTGTCTGCAGAGACAAGCAGACATCTCCCGAGTGGTTACATTTAGGTATTATTTTTCCTTCCTGACTAGGCAGCTAAAACTCACTTTACATTTTAAAGAACAGAGATTTATTTGGGCTACTTCACAAGTTTTCCAAGCCTGGGGCCTGGCACAGGGGCTGATTATGCCTGTGCATGGGGGCAGTGCTGTTCCTAGGACACAGTGAAGCAGGGTCAGCTGTTTGCAGATCCTGTGACCTAAGTTTTGGTTTGGCAAGGGAGAAAACCTCAGCCCTTGAGCAGAAGCTCCAAGTCCTTGGTGAAGTGCAGCCACCAAAGGCAGACATGACCACAGTCTTGACAAAGTCTGATTTTCCATCCTGCTTAGGAAAATCCGACAAACACCTACACACCCCAAAACATAATTCTTGTTCCGCACATCCCTCCTGGCAGTGTGCAGAGCTGCACTGTTGGAATCCTGCTGTGAACCTGTGGATGTGCAGCTCAGACTGTCTGGAGAGTGTCACAGAGCCTAAACCAAGGCTTTGTCCAAATCAGTTTGTCTGGCACACCTAAGGATGAGCAGAGCCTAGTGAGATCATGTTAATGGGAGGCTGGAAAACCTCATATTAGGGAGGCTATGATGAACAAAAATGAAATATTCAAAGAGAGAAATTAAATGCTCAGGATGTTTTCAGGTCATTTCCAGGAAGGAAAAAAGGCAGCACACATTACAGGAGAAAAAAAATTAGCACAACAGGTAATTTGTGTTTACAAAAGAGAAAGAGATACATTCTCACAAACATCCCAAGGGCTAAAAGAGCTGAGCTGCTGCCAGGAATTCCCAACATAGAAACTTTGCCAAGTCCACAGGAGTAGCATTTTAAAAGACCCCATTCAACTCCTCTATTTGCACCTGGACTGCAAAGAAACTGCTTTAAATTTTCTGCTAGACTCCCTTATCTTTAGACATGCCAGAGTCAGCTGATATGTAAATGGTCTCTTTTTTGAGGGGGATTATGGTTTGCTCTCTGTGCGCATTTCACATAGCCAGCAAAACATTTATCTCTAAATAAGCACCTATTTCTTTGGGGTCCTTCCTGCCTAAAGAATAAGGCAAAGACAGTCAGAAAAACAGTGTTTACCTTCTTTGCAGCTAAAAGCTAAAGGCCTGAAGCAAAAACGATTTGGCAACTCGGTCATTCCTTTGAGATACCTGAACACCATATGTTCACCTGAACACCCTGCATCAGTGCAGGGACAAGAGGACAGGAAACCAAAAGAAGAGCTCAGTGGCTTTTCTCATGTTGCTTTGTGTAGATTTGGAGAATTTCTTCTGACTTTCGAGTCTCTTCTGACTTTGATAAGATGTATTTTCTCTGCTTTGCAACCTATAATCCATATCCAGTGCCATTACAAGAGAATGAAAGCAATACAGGTGAGATGATTTGGTCACATAAACAAGGTGAGGATATTTGTCCTAAATAAGTGTGACAGATATAAGACAAGTCTTTCTGCTGCCTCTTACAAATAATTTCCCCTCTCCTCTGCTTGCTGAGATCCAGCTGTGAGATGCTTTGTGACAGAAACCCCAAAATAAGAGATACAAAAAGCACTTATTCCAAAAGCTCAAACACTGCCCTGATTCACCTTTTCAGTTCACATACATTATTTATATCTCACATTTCTTCTTTTTTTGAAGTTTGTTTTTACAGCATGGGAGGTGAAAAGCACCAGATCACCAGGTAATAACAGCTCAGTTTGGGCCTGGAAAATACCACCTTGAGAAGCAGATTGATTGATCAATCAGTATCAGTCCACAGTGCAAAGGTGAGGCCTGTGCTTGGGAGAGCAGGATCACATATCTAAGGAAGACATGAATGTCCTCATTTCTGGACTCACTGCCACTCAGTGCAGGTCACTGGTGGGCAGCCTGGTTCTGCAATTAACTTGGAGTCTCCTTTAATTCTCACAGACAGAGCAGATCACTTGTACCCAGCAAATTTCCTTTCAAAACACCAAAATCACATGACAGGAAAAAACTTGAACTGATGGCAAACCCCCAAAATATCATTAATAAGTTTCACAAAACCTCACATACCATAAGGCTAGCCCTTCCCTTTCCTAAACACGGTTTGTTTGTACGAATTTCCCCAAAATAACTTCGGTATTGGGATGTCAGCCATAATCCTGCCTCATACCTCGTTGGACTGAGATCAAATCATTAAGAAAGACTTTGCAACACTTTGCAAGGCCAAGGAAACCAAGCATACAGTAATTTTCCAAGCACGACATAATCCGTGACTGGAGAGTTTGCAAAATTTACTATATTAAATTGAAACAACTAAAAATCAACCAGCGGATCCCATTTACCCAAGACAGTTATAAAAACTGTTGTATCAGAGGTGATAAACTAACCTTTGTGCTGTCTACTTTTATTGGCCATCCTGGCTCTGTAGATTGCCCCACTTGCAGTTCCTTAGCCTGGCAACAGCTCTGATCAGTTTTCATTTTGTCTTTATACTCTGAGCAGAAAGGGCAAATAATTACTCACATTCATGGCTTTATTTTCCAAATCCTAAAGCTGAGCTGAATTTTCCAGAACTGAAATGCTGCAAAAAAACAAGAGCTCGCTCTGACTCCAGGAGCAGGTACAGCCCATCCATTTCCCATTTGGTGAAACATCCCACAGCACAATTAGCTCAGAAGCACAAGGGGACTCAGTAAAACACAATCTACTGGCATCATGTCAGCAGTTCACTTCCCAACAGACTGAAGCCCTAAATCTTTTTAAAGACTTTTTTTACAAGTGCAGTTGTGCTTCTGCAGCCAAACCTATTTCAGGAGCTCAGCCTCATCCAGTCCTCATCTCACACCAGCTTCTCATACTCTGTGTCCCATTGCATGTTCTTTCCACAAACCCAGGGATGGCTGAGAATGGAGAGGAAAAAACAGCTGCATGAAGAGTTTTTCTGAGCCAGTTTACAGGACCACATAAAGGTAGAACTGTCTCTGAAGGAAACAGAGTTTTTACCTTGAAGACTCTGTGGAGAAACTGAAATAAGCCTTTTACCAAAGGATGCTTATGCTCTGAATGGTCTGGTTGTCTGAAAGCAAATGGAATGAGGTGGGGAGGTGGGAGCCAAACCCCAGCTGCCTCTGCAGCACAGCAGCTCTGGCTTTTGCAAGATGTTTTTTATCATACAGATCACTTCAGGAGTGCCTTGAAGTGAACTAAGCCCTTCGAGAGAAACCACAGTTTTGTCTGTATGCACACATTCTGCTGTACTGGTGTAAATAAAAAAAGCACAATGCCAGCCTAGTCTGGATGTAGCTGTAAAGCTGTGAGAATATTTATATTTGTATAGTATATTCTGATAAGGTAAGTGGAATAATTTGTTTCAGGAAAAATTACTTCTATCCATTTAGAATTGTGTTCACTCCCTGAGCTATATTATATTACTGTAACTATGCTAGTAAAAGAAAAATTCCACCTGTAAATGACATTATAATGCTGGTTTCAAACCCCTACACAGACCAGGTACTCACTTCAGGGAGGCTCTAAGCCTCCTGTGTTGTTCCATTTCCTGCCTCCTCACAGTAGCTCTGCGAGGTTACATCTTCTCAGCAACATATTCTGACTTTTCTCTGGCTCTGCTGGCCACACACCACATACAAGAAGCTAAACTTGATCTCTCAGTTGCTACAGATCAGTCATAAGTATGGAAGCTGTTTCTCTGGGACTCTAGATGAATTCTAGCCCCTCTATCCTTGTGGTCTATCCCAGCAGCTGCAAGGGCACCTTTGTGATTCACTTTTTAGGAGTGAAGTCCAGCTGAGCTACTCACAGACTGGCAAGAGGGTCAGAGAGACTCCTGAATGAGGGGGATTAAGCTTTCAAAACAGAATTTCAACTCGGTTCTTGAAAGGACATTACATGGCATACTCCAAAAAGCAGTTTTTCACTCAGGCTCTCGGCCAAGAACTGTCAGAATACCAAATCCGTGTTTTCTTTATCCCTCCATTTCTAGTGAGTTGTGTGCTGCCTCAGAGCACAAATCTGTCTCTGTCAGACTCATTTCACAGGAAGAAAAGAAGCCTGTGTTAGCAAGCTCAAGTTCCTCGGGGCAGGAACAAATCCATTCTGATACTGAGACCTTAAACACACTGCAAGGCTTGTTGACCCAGCTACCAGTCCTGCCATTCCCAAAGCCTGTGGGACAGTTAAGCTCCACATGAAATAGCTCCAGGAGTTTAGAACTCCCTTATCAAGGTAACCCAAAATTAGCACAGTTTAATTTGTCAGGTTGAAAGCTGCAGTGGTTCAAGATCAGCTTCATGTGCAATTCCACAAGACCTGAGAAGGCACCAAGTGTAAAACTAAGTGGAGGCAGTTATTGATTCAGCCATCTGCCCTTAATTAACTTATATTGATGCCCCAATACCACTGGAATAAAACATGGATCGAGCCTGAACTTAGGGCTTGTTCTAAATGACAGATTAAATATTGAACTAGACCCTTGCAAAGCTCCTTGTTTTCCTCTCCACCAGCCTACATTCCAGTTCCTGCTGTGCTAGTTGGAATGCCAGCCCTTTCCAGATCTCCCATGGACTGAAATTTGCATTTGGGCAGTTCTGGGACCCACAACAGCCATCTCTGGTGTGCTGTGCTCCAAAATAGCACGGAGGACTGGGCAATGTTGATCCAGATGTTTCCCTGCACAATGTATGTCAGTACTTCAATATTTTGGAGCAAGACCACTGGAGCTAAGTTTTATCGTATCAGGATGCATTTTTGGAAAGTATCTTAGCTTAATGATTACGAGGTGCTTACTAGCTACAGACTCTGAGAATGCAGTGAGTTGTTTAAAAGTGTCCAGAACAGGGCAGGTGTGGTTTGCACTCTAAGTACTGAAATGCCTTAGACTGTGAGGGTTGGAAAAAGCCAGTGTGTATTCATGCAGTGCTCCAGCATGTTCCTAAATCCCAGCTTTCGTTTAATAAAGTAATGATTCTCTTGCTTTTACAGTCCTGAAAAAAACCCAACCCAGCAATGTGAGCAGAATGTAATGAAGGCAGAGATGGCAAAGGGATGTCAGGAAGAACAGCTCAGAAGGGCATGAACTGCACCTGCCAGCACCCAGAGATGGCTTCGGTGTCAACATTTTACACAAACCCTTTTCTAGTGGTGGAAAAAAAAAAAAGAAAAAGACAAAAAGAAAAAGAGAAAGTGTGATGGATGGGAACATTTTTGTGACAATTTCATTTGTGCACCAAAATCAGGGAGAGGTTCTACTTCTTACAGCAATCCCAACTAAAGGCAGCCTCACAAAAGTCCACAGACCCTAAGGACAAATGAAAGAGATTCAAATGCAGAGAGTTCTCCAGAGTCCAGAGAGATACTGTCCTGCTACAGGCATCTTGTGTTTCACTCTTCCTCTGACCCTACAGTCAGGACTTGGGAACGTTTGGGAGAGCATTGCTACCTTTTGTTCCCCTGACTAGACCCTGCTGATCACATGGACTGTTCTCAATCAGAAATCCAGCCATATCTATCAGGCATTTATTAACTCTTCATAAAATAATAAATGCACTCCTCACATAATGTGACCGCAATGTATTATGTACTCCCTGTGGGTCTGTAGCTGCGGTGTTTGCATTTCCTGAGGGACCACCATTCTGGTTTGGTCTCAGTGTAAGGTCATGGCCACTGAACTGACTTAACCAGCCTGGGACAGAGACAGGCAGGGAGCCTGTGACACTTGTGGAAATCTTTTGGCTATCTCTCCTTGAGGCTGGCAGTGCAGGAGGTGGTTTCACGCATCCGTCTGGTTTTCCATACATTTTGTCTTCAGGGTTAAAGCAGGAGATACGGCGCTTACGAGTGAGGCAATCAGTGCAGTGTTCAGTGCTGCTACAGCTAAACTCTGAATGGAAACAGGAATTTCAGATGGGATGCGAGAACAAGGGGGTGTCTTATGCTACAGCCAGCTCAAGTATTAAACACATTTCGTAAGCAAGGAGCCCAGCCAAGCCTGTCACCACTTTATAAACCTGACCTCAGGCAGTCCCCGCCGAGATGGGTCTGTGTGACCTGCTCTCAGAGCTGTTAAACAGAATCTCTTCAAGGTCCTTGTTAAGGTCCTCAAAAGAGACATGGCACAAACTGGACTTAGGATTTTTCTACTCATAAGCTTACTACTGCTGGATCAGACCATCAGCCAGGCTTCCAAATTCAAAGCCAGGAAGCACAGCAAACGTAGAGTGAAAGGTACTGGGTCTGAACTGGGAGGAGGGATAGAAGCTTTTAGACTATGCAAATTTACTGTGTACTTTAAATAGCATTGCATGAAGAAGAAACTAACATTATACAAAAGCTTATTTATAAAGGACATTTGAGTCTATATTATATCTGTCTTTAAAATATTTTTATGACTTCGCAAAGCCACAAATAAGGTGCCAGAGTGAGTTATGGTATAACAGCTGCAGATATATTGCTCTGTTATGGCTGTTCACCTCTGTCAACATTATTTAGAACTCACAGGTACAGCTGAGAGAGGACTCTGGCTGATCTTTCTTAGTTACATAGTTATATTGACTAAGATCAGAAAAATGGAAATTCATGTATATGGGGGAAATAAGCAGAATCAAGTATTCAGCCTCCAAGGATTATTGTTAGGATTTTTGTACCATTTTCTAATTTTAACAGAATGTCTGCCTAATATTTGTGGAATATTATTCCCCTTGTGTGAAAAGTACTGTGAAATGACAAGTCAAACTAATTAGCAGGTCAACATCAAAGAATTAGCAGGAAAAGATAAAGCATCAATTCCCACAGCAAAGCTTTCAGAGCAAATACAAAACCACAGAATGTTGTTTAGAAATGTCTGTGTATTTAATTTCTAATTAAAGATTTATTTCTAATAAAAGTGGGTTTGATGGAAGCTACACTAATGGCAAATATTTGAACTCCTAGTAATTAAAAAACTGTGGCTTTGATAAGGCCATTGTACAAGAAGATTGCACGTCTCTGGAGCCATAGAGCTGTAGACACTTCCTTCTCCTTTGGAATCTCTAGGGTTTTAAGCTAGGGGTCCTAAGGACAGATTTTTGTGCTAGCGTGGAGTAGCACGGATTGGAGAATGGGGAGTCTGGCCTTGGGGCAGCAGGGAACCCTGGAGGACAGCTGGGGTTATCCCCACAGGCAGCAGGGAATGTGGACATGAGCTTTCTGGGGTGCAGCTGGGGCACTGGGAGAGGTAACACAGACCCGTAGGAACTGTGGGTTTGTTCTGTAATGTGAACCAGCTGATTGACTCCTAATGTTCATTACTGTGGCTTCTGGAAGGTCTGGTTACTGCTGCCATCAAATAATTGTCCTCCTGTGCAGTGGGACCTGCTCATTGGGCCCACCTGCGTGGGCTTGCTCATTGTTTGGTGCTGGTGGAATATTAGAATGACTTAAAAAAAAAAGGAAAACACTACATGAAAATGGAGTTCTGAGCAAATTAGCTTCTTTTGTTTTCCCACCATATTCTTAGTGCTTTTGTAAGTGCTACAAATGGTGATTCAGAGTGAATGTGTGTGACTCAAGTACCTCTCCAAACTGAGGGAGAGAGGAAGGCTAATCCTGGGGAAGGGAGATTGCAGCTCAGCAAGTTGTCTGCAGCATTCAGACTGTCAGGTTGGGTTTTATTTGTTGTTCCTCACTGTGTTAAAACAAGAGTTGTGTAAACTTTCATGCTCACAGAAATAACATCTCTTTGAAGAAACACAACTTGTGTCCTGCTATTATTTGTATGCCATGTCTGTACACCAGAATGTACAGGCTCAAAAAAAAAAGGGACATTTTCTGTAAATTAGATACCAGCTCACTAAATAATGATTTGCTGCAACAATCCATGGTTTTCAGTTATTAGGATAAAGTCCATGATAGACGATGAGAATGAAAGGTAAAGGTGGATTGCTCCTGTTTTTTTACAGGAATCCAACAGGAATGTTTTCATTAAGGACACATCTTTAAAAGAATCAAAACACCTCTCAGCAATGCAGCAACCCATGAAATTTTGAAACAGCTTTTAACACATAATTTTCTAACTTTTGTGTGTGTGCATAACTGTCAATTTCTGTATATTTCTTTTGTTTAAGAAAAAGATGACCTGAAGACCCAGATTGACAAATTGTGGCGAGAAGTAAATGCTCTGAAGGAAATGCAAGCACTCCAGACAGGTAAAGCAGCTTATGCTGGTCAGAGGCTTCCAAAAGTTCTCACCCTGCTCTCCCCTTCACTCCCATCCCTCTCTTTATTGGGATTTTGTGGCTGAGGAATACAGCTCCTAAGGAGCAGGGTGTGCCATGGCTGCACCAGAGAGACAAATGTTGAAGGAAGCACTCAAGTAAAATCAGGTCTCAGCTAATGGTGAACGAGTGGTGATTCTTCACTAAGAGCAAGAGTTAATCTGGAGAAATGACTGCTTTTGCCTTTGCCATGAACAACTTCAAGCTCTGAGTTTGGTATCATCGAAGGCAGCACCACGAGTGTTGCTGGGTTTGAGTTTAGGTGGTCAGAGAGTGAAGTGCCCAGCTTTGATATGAACATATATCCACACGTGAATGTTGCCATAAAACTTCAAAGTTATATCCATTGTGAGTTCAGGAATACCCTGCACCAATGTGCAGAGTCCTTTAAGTATTTAAATACCCAGATGTAAATTTCCAAACAAAATAAGAAGGGTAAATGCACATGCACCTACTAGATAGTTGTGCTTTTTCACAGCTGTTGACACAAAACTTGGCATTTAAACATGTACAAGAGGACATGACAGAGGAAATTACATCATTCCCATGAAACAGAACATATTTTCCTTAGGGATGGTAATATCTGGGTTGTCCAGTTTTATGTCTTGGGTTACATAGAGCTTTTTGAGCTTTACAAAATATTTCTATTTCAAATGTCTTATAAGAAGGCTTTAGAAGTTTCCTAAAAGAGGGAGCCTGTGCTAGACAAGTAACTCCTGTTTAAAAGTAATTCTTGTGTTGCTTCCAGAAGGAGCTTGAGAGCAAGCATGCAGTGGCTTACAAATGAAACCAGAGCCAGGAGACTTTCTATCCTCAAAACTTATTTTGAGCTTTATTCTAAATTTATAACCCACACAGTTCAACCGGATTCCAAATCTGGCAAAAAGAGACCTATCACCCCCTTAGCTCTCCCTGCCTTTGGTAATGCCCTTGTGATAACTGAAAAAAGGAGCTGCCTTTTTAGCTTATGGACATTTCCAAGCCACACATTAAAAATCTGATTTCTTCTTTTGCTTGAATTTCCTGGGTCTCCTTTCTACATAGAGTGAAATGTGAAATGCTGCCACACACTATTTTGCAGCACATACTTTCTCCCTAAAAACAGCCAGCTGCAGCATTGCTGAAGTTGAAGTCTCTCTGATCTTTTCCATGAATATAGATTTGTTAAAGCATTCTACATTTAATAAATATGTTCATTACTTCTCTTTGGACATTAGCAGTTGGAAGGGTTACAATCTGAAGGTTAAGACCTAATATGAAATGATGAGTGTGAAAATGCAGCTAAGGAATGCAGTGAATACTACAACTGGAAATATTAAAAAGTTGAGACCTAGGATGTGGTCCAAAGTGGATTTCCATATCCTGTTGATCAGAGGCATAATTATTTTTTTACAAGAACAGATGATAGGAATTAGATTATAGAAGACGTCAGGACAGAAGATGTTCATAAGTACAAGATGAGTTTAAGCAATAAATGAAATAATCTGCAAGTAATAACATGCAGAATTCTAAAAATAATTGTCACAGGAGTCTATTCAAGGCCTTTGACACCTTCCTCAGCTCACAAGGAACACTCTATTGAGGAGGTTCTCTTGCTGTCAGGAATTTTCTTGGGATAATCAGTTTTTCACAAGCCTGCATTAGGAGAGCTGGAAGGCAGTTTAAGGATTCCCTCCTGTGCATCTGCCCCCACAGACCTGGGGTTGGACCACCCCAACACAGCTCTGACAGGCAATTCCAGTGACAGAGCCTCTGCCAGATTAACCTTCTGGCCCATTTGGACTCAGAGTAAAAGCAAACAGATTTATAAGTGCAAATGTTTAGAAGATTTGGTCCAGACTGTCCTGCAAGCTCAGTAGTAAGTGTGCACTTTTTAAAGCACTTAGAGATTTAAGTCACTTTACCTCATTTGAATTTAGAGTTTGAAGGGAGAGACTTTGCTGGAAAGAAAACAAATTAACACCTAGAGAGGTGAATATGCAATCTTCTGCAGGTGGAAATATGCTTTTATCAATCACTCAGAGATTTGCATTATGAATTTCAAATCAATATTTTCCTGGTCAGCAGGACATATTTAATACAGCACTTTTCTGTCCTGGTTTTGCTTGCTGGAAACTGGGCTTAGATAAGGTTAAAAAAAAATACTTTAGCACTTAAATATCATAAGTATTAAAAGATATTTAGATCTGTCTCCACTGAAAAGCCAAATACAGATTTCCTGATGACAATCTTACATGTGCCAACAATACAAACATCTATACCTCACCCATTCCAACAGTTTCAGGACTGGTGAAATAAGGTAAAAAAATGTGTGAAAGCAGGACTATTTGGTAAAAAAACACCAAAGATGCACTGAGAATAGGCCTGGGTTATATTTTAGCAGTCTGTTCCCACGGGCACACTGGCATCCTGGCTGCACAGGGTCCTACACAAGCTGGAGAACCAGCACGTAAGTCTGATCCTACTCCTACTTTCAGTAGCACTCTGGGGAGCCAAGAGCCTTCCATTTGCTGAGGGACTTTTCTGCTCAATTTTCAACACCCCTTTGGAAAATTATCATTTGAGGAGCCATTACTGAAAGCCACAGCCCACCCTTGTAGTGCAAACTTCTCTCTATTCACAGTGTGTCTTCGTGGGACCAAGGCCCATAAGAAGTGCTACCTCATATCAGAAGGCACCAAACACTTCCACGAAGCCAATGAGGACTGCATAGCCAAGGGGGGGACGTTGGCTATCCCAAGGAATAACGAGGAAACAAACATTCTTCGAGATTACGGCAAGAAAAGTATGCCCAGAGCGTCCGAGTTTTGGTTGGGTGTCAACGACTTGATAAACGAAGGGAAGTTTGTTGATGTCAGTGGCGTGGCTCTGCAGTACTTCAACTGGGACCGTGCCCAGCCAGATGGGGGGAAACGTGAAAACTGTGTCTTTTTATCTCAGTCATCACAAGGCAAGTGGGTGGATGAAGTCTGCCGCACTGCCAAGAGATACATTTGTGAATTCCTGATCCCATAATTACACACATAAAAGACCATGTTTTGGGATATTAACATGCAGTTTTGCTTAGTAACCCTCCCACTTAGAGAGTGGAGAGTTAAAACTATCCATTTCCTGCCTTCAACTCACTCTTTCCTGAAACACAAGTTTCCTCTGTTAATTTATTTTGTATTCAGATGCTAAAAATGTTATGTTTAGTGAGTGCTCTCATTATGTACAGGGATATATATTATGTTTTGACCTACATTGTGTCATGTTTTGGCATATAATTTCAGCCTAATGTTTGGGTTGCTGGATTTCACCTCCTATTTCTGTACTTTATTTACAAAAGATTGCTGTATGGTAGCCCTTTCCAATTTGAGGTGTAGGGATCCTCTCCGTTCTAGAGTTTAAGAGGGACTTTGGGATTATGTGAACTCCTGTGCAAAACAGCCATCATCCTTACAGAGTTTCATAGGACGGATCCGTGGCCAAGAGTTTTACCTATGGGTTAAGAATGAGACAGAAAAATCTGATGTTAATTATTTAACTACATGCAGTTCACAGTGGTACACTGCCAGAAAATGGGGGAGTAACTGGTTTAAAACACCAGTTAGTCTAGACATGTTTGCTTCTAAATGTCTCAATTATAGTTAAATATTAGATGTCACTTGGAACATTCCCACGGAAGAAATCAGCCTGGGACTAGATCACACCTCCACTGTGTGAAGCCTGGTCTCCTGCAGCACCAGACAGGGTTTGCCATTCACAGTCCCTGCTTGAAAGCTCCATGAGGGAGGAAAGAGCCCCTTTCTGGCACAACATTCCTGCTCACTCACCTCTCCCATGGGAATGGCAGCATGGCACGGAAGACTGGGGCCAGACCGCGGCTCAGTTGGCCACATGCAAATGTTCCCAATTTAACACCTGACATTTGAAAAGGAAGGAAAATGTGCTGGTTGCTTTTTGCTGTTCTTAACCTCACAATAGAGATTTGCCTTCATGTCATAAATAGCAGTTTCTCTCTTTGTGTATAGGAATTTCATTGAAATATTTAAATGTCTTGCTGCTTGAAGGCTAATTCCTACTTCTCATCTTTTAAATGTGCAAGATTTTCTTAAATTATGCAATAAATTTGCCATTACTGGTATTTAATTGTTGTAGTATTTTTGACAGCTTATGCATCCATATGAAGGCCATTCTTGTGCAGGACTTTCCTCAAGGATTCAAAAGGGGTAGTTTTTGTACTCTTGTACTTACAGACCCTCACTCCTGACCTTTCTTCTCTCCTGACAAACATGTGGCATTTCCCATCTTTTCCATTTGAGCCCACCAGGCTCCCCTCTCTTTGGTCTCTCAGGCTGGAGCTGCCTCCAGGGAAATCGAGGGACAGCGTTGCACTGTGCACCTGGGATGAGGGTAGGGATGGCCAAACTCTTCCTTGCTAGGAAGCAACAGCCCAGAGGTGGGGTAAACACAGCGTGTTGCTTCTTTGCACTGTCTGTGCAGAAAAAGAATTTCTAGTAGGGGGGGTTGAATGTAAATAATCTAGTTCAAGCAAACACCTGATTTTTTTCTTGAGAAAATCTCCCTATGACATTCAGAGTATTACTTGCAATCAACTAAGTAGAAAAGAAGTTTCGAAACCTTTTTGTGGTGATGAATAAAGCCTGTTGCTGATACAGTATGGCCAGGCACCTACAGATTGCACATTTAAATAGTCTGCTTGTGAGCTAGAGATACTCAGACCTAAAGCATGGGAATATGAAACATATACTAAAGCACCACGATTTATTCTTCTATGCTTATGCAGAAGCAACGTGGAAAATTCCACAAAGATCCCTTCTGTCAGGATAGCCAGCAATAAATACAGGTGTAGTTAAAAAGAAAAGAAGCAGAACAACAGGGACAAGACTCTACAGAGGGTTTAGTTGTTATTTGATGTATTTCTAAACGAGCTGCCTCTGTACTGCATCACAGCCATCAGAGCTGCCAGTAATTAATAAACCCTTCGAAATTAATCTCCCCCTCTCTCTAATTCAAACAAATGTAATGAAAAATCACTTTTCCAGGGATACTCTACCTCCTCAGAGGCACAGTGGCGTTTATCACTGTTCTACTAAAGTACTACATTATTTGTCCACATAATGGTAATCATTTTGCAAAAATGCATCCTTAGGGAAAATGGAGCAGAAACCTCCTAAAGTTGCACTTTTAGGGCATGACCCAAAGTTCTTTAAAGTGATTGGAAAGATTCCTGTTGAAATTAAGGGAGTCTCAACCAGAATATCCCAAACTTGTCCTTGCCAGTGAAGGAAGCAGAGAAGCAGACTTGGGCCCAGTTTTGGAGACATTTTCACTCGTGCAATCCTTCTGTCCATGCAGAGTGCAAAGGTCTGATTTACAAAGCACTGAAGGAAAAGGACTGGTTTTCAATTTACTTCAACAGACTTTGGGCCAAAACACAAACTTGTCATCCCTCTTCTATTTTTGCAGAGATGTTTAAACAAGCAAATGCAGACATCAGGACAAGAAGAACTAGCAAAACCAGCCCTTTTCAAAAAACAACTGATTTGTTTAATTTTTCCTTAAATTTTATCAGAGTTACTTATTCTAAATTCAAATATTAGTATGTTCCTTCTATAAAAAAAGCCCATATCAAATGAACTTTATTTTTGATTCCTGGGTCAGGTAATGCTATATTAAACATTCAACTGATAAATATTATATTTCATATTTACTCCAGTATGTCCAGACTAATTCTGTTAGTGAATGTACGTGATTAGTGTAGCAAATAATGTTACTGTAGAACTGTTCTGTAAATCTAACTGCTTTAGAAATGATTATCATCTTACATATTTAGCTGAGCAATCAGTCTAAGTTAGCTAAAGCAATGTGAAAAATATTAAGATTAAAAGCATGAAACAAACTGTGGTTTGTATCCAATTAAGCACAGAACAATATGCTGAAGTGCAAACATGGATGCTGCAGGAAAGTTTGTTTTAGGAAGCCTGTCCAAGCTTGAGAAGGCACTATTTCAGGGAATTTCACTGTAGTCTGGTGAAGACTGAGATATTTGTCTGGTTCAAATATATATTGTATATTTGTAACATTACAATTTTAATTGGTTAGAGAAATGAAAACTACTTCTGTTCCTATTGCAGATATATTTCACACATGCCACACAGAGTTAAACTATTTCCTATAAAAATGTAGCTGATACAAAGTTTTAAGACTGTGCAGTCTGTGGTGTCTAGGCATAATTTTGTTGTTCCACTAGATGAGAAACAGCTTCCTCTGTTCCAGGCACCATGGTCAGAGGTTCAGACATTATCTTCAAAGGTGTTTACTCATGCCTGACTTTCTCTTGGCTCTGGAGCTGTTGACATTATCAACCCGTTCTTATTTTTGATCATCATATGTATGACCTGCAGCCATCTAGCAAGCCCTTCTGCTGATTAAAGCACAGCGTTTGCTGAGAATATTGCTTAGTAGGAAGCACTGTAACTGTTTTGGAACATTATAAAACAGAGTTGAAAGGCACTGCTAAGAAGCCCTTTGCCCACTCTAAATCCTATACTTCATAAAATCTGTTGTGTGAAGACGATGGTCTGAATATTGCTTAGTCTCAAGGTCATAAAACCTTTGGAACTAATTCGATGCAAAAATCTCAGTGGAATTTCTCCACTGCTTTGGATGAACTTAAATTCTAACTGCCCAATCTCCTAGGCTGCGTCCCTTGCCTGTAAAATGGAACATATATCACTAGATCAAAGTGCTATTAGGTGCAAAATTTTACTAATACTATGAGATCGTCCTAAAAAATTTCCAGGTGTATTTAGTCTGGACAAGGGATCTTTCAAATGCGGTGTGTATTGGTTTTGTTTATGTTTTCTTGTAACTTATTCCTGATTTAACTGGCACAGGACTATATTTTCACAGGCTGTTTTGCTGGTGTTCCCATGATGAAGAACGTGAGCCACTTCATGCAGTTTCCCCAGCAGGTGTAAATTTATCACATACAAATCTCATTTTTAAAAAGTACTTTTTGGGTGATCCTGTAAGAAAGCACTTATCTTGAGACTGGCCAAAAAAAACAACCCTATCATAGTGGATGATTCTTCTGGAGAATCCAGCTGAGCTCTTGGGATCAGCACAGATTACATTGTGGAATCCTGGAATGCACATGGAGCAAATGCATCTTTTGAGACTAGAGGCAGGTACCAAATAAAACATCTTCAGCTTTCCTTTGTACACTCTGCTATAGAAATACTGTGGAAGACAACAGCTCATAGGAATTTTATATGCATTTGAATCTTCCCACAGTTTCGCCTGCACAGCACTATAATTTTATATATAAAAAATATTAAATATATTTGCCAATATATGGCAATTAAGTAGCATCCTCTGGATCTTGCTAACATAGCAGGGACATTAGGAGACTTAGTAGTCCTTAGCAGACATCAGTAGTCCTTGCCCACCAGAGACAAACCAACTGCTGCCTTTTTTCAAAATTTTAAAGCCAGATTTTTCAGTCCTCATTAGATGCCCAACTGAAACTGGAAATTCTACTAGTGTTAAAATAAAACCAGATAGTTTCTTAGGCCATATAAGCTGTACCTGCTCACGTGTGTGGATGTGTGTGTGTATGCAGCTGTTCAATAATGTGAATGACTAGAACCTCAGTCCAGGAGTGCACTTCTAGAAAGAGTTAATGAAGAAGTTGCTATTAGCACCTTACCTCAGCAGTGCACACCATACATCACTATATCTCAACCTGAACCCTGATGGTTTGCCAGACACCACAAAGCAGACTGCAAAATGATCTCTCTCCTTGCAAAAAATCAATCCTATGCACATGACCAAACAATCAAGGCAAAATAAAAGGAGACATGTTAATATGAATAATAAAAATATAATAAACTCATATGAAACACATTATGCCAGTGATGAACAAAAGATTCCATTTCCACAAGACTGGGCAGTCAGCCTTTTGTTCAAGATAGTAGGTGGCCCTTGGTTTTCAGAATGGTTGAGAAGCACAACAGAACAGTTTTTGTAGTTATAAGCAAATTATTGGTTGGCTGGTCCATGAAATAACTGTTTATTAATGAATATATTAAGCATTCTGTAACCTTTAACAAATTATTTATAAGTGTTAATTAATGAAAAACATCCTTTTGTTAGCATGCTGCCAGCATGATTAATCTGTCTTTAGTGTCATGAAAGACAAATTCCCCCAATAATCTCATTTTGCTTTCTTGGCAAGTAGGAATAAGTCGGAGTGAATAAACAAGGTTACATAGGAAACATTGATTAGAAGGAAATGATTACCATATGAACTGGGTAATTCTGCTGAAATATTGAGGGAAGGTGATCAGAATAGAATGTTCTGGAGACTCGGCCAGTTTTCCTTCCCAGGCATTGCATTAGTAGTGTTGCATTGAAAGAAAAGAGAAAAAGGCCATTGGTGAATAGGAAGGGAAACATCAAGCTTTACTTGAGGTACAGATGTTCTTCATTATGCAGGGTACAAAACCTCTGAGAAAGAAGTTCATTAGTAGAGCTGGGTGAATTAATGGTTGTCTGGCTTTGTGATCAAACAAAAGAAAAACCAAACAGGAGGAGAAAACTGATCACGGGTCTCCCTTAGCTTCCTTGTCAACCAGGTAGTATTAAAAGGTGATCTTAATACCTTTTTTTTTTGTCATGATACAGTAAACTTTGCTGGAGTTAACAACCTCTGCTTCTTTTACCTGTGCTTCTTCCCACCTTCCTGCTTGGCAGAGGTATTTATACCACACAGGCATCTCTGCTCCCCTCCTGTGTCAGGAAATAGGGTTGGGTCCTCATTCTTCTGTAAGATCAAGATCAAGCTGCCTTTTATCGAGGAAAAATTAAATAGTGCCTTGCCAAGCTCTGCTCCCAAAGGGATGACACTTGTTGTTAGGAGCTAAAGAATCATGAATGAATGAAAAACTTTCAGGAATATATCTTTAGCTGAGAGGACTGAGATGTGCTTTTTTAACACTCTTATATTCTATATTTGAGTATTCCATCTGCTTGCTGAATATTTGCAGCAGAGGACCCCCATTAGAGGACGTGTGTAGCTTAGAGCTGCAAAAGTGTGTGTTTGGAGATTTTTATTAATATATTTTGGGAGTTTCATGTTACCACTAAAGACAGGATAATTGTGAAGAGTTTCATGAATTTGATCAAAGAGTTAAAATGTTGGATTCTCTCCAACTATGGAATATGGGGTCCAGCACAGAAATGTTTTGTGCCAAGAAAAGCAATTTAAAAATGAGTAATGAGGGCACATTGTAAACCAATACTCTTAAAAGATCTACTTTTCATTTTAAAAGGCTGCACAAGCACAGGCTATTTATGGAAGTAACTGTCCCTTCAGTCCCTCTTCAAACCCACAAAATTTATATATTCTCATTCAGTAAGGAAAGGTCACTACCTTAAATCAAGCATCTTGTGCAGTAAAAGCAAGACTTTCAAGGGAACTCATGACCAGGTTTTAAGGAGTACATTCAGACCTAAGACTCAAGGTCCAACCGTGTTCAACACTCAGTAATTGAGCCCTTTTGAAAATCCAGCTATTTAGTGCCAACATGACATTCTAGCCACCAGAAACTTTTCCTCTGATAGAGACATACCAGCGCACTGTATTTTCCAGGTCATTAAGTACCAGTTGAAATGAAATCCAATGTAGCCATTAATTTGCACTTCCATAAATGCTTTTTTTTCCTTATTAGATCATCTTAACACGAAGTTAGTAGATTAGGCAATTGTGACTGCTCTTTTTGTTAGTGAGTTACAGGATCAGTAGATGTCAGGAATGAAATGAATGTAATGGTAGCCTCTTACTGAATTCAAATTTGTTTTCAGGCAGAACATAAAGTAGCTGCAGGTCCATAAAATAATCCACTGAGTTGTATGTAATATGCATAGGGGAAGAATTCCCACAGCCTTACCAAGGAAATAAAGTTATGACTGCAAACCAGATGTGATGTGCTTCACTGGCATGACAGAGAGAGAAGGAAACAAAAGCAAGATCAACAGATAAACAGTGCAGTGATCCAAAGGGAAATCAGGGGGTGTAGAATGACTTATGACACTTCTTTATGCAAATGCACTACACAACTTAAGTTACTTTAAAATACCAGCTGGATTCAAATCCCTCACAGGTGAAATGTCACTGGGTCAGCTGTCAGTAGTTTAAGCAAAATCGGTATCAGCTCAGCCCATACTGCACTAACTTCTTAGTCTTGTTTTTTCTTAACATAATCCAGCAGCCAGCCTATGGAAAAATAAAAACTCCACTACAATATTTTTGCAAAATTTATGAGAAACACTGTTCTTCTTTGTAGCAGTGAAGAAAATCCACTTGGATGCTACCAAGGTATGGAGTTGATAGGCACATCCCATGTTATGTTGCCTGATTTCTACCTCAAGACTGCTCCAGCCTGAGACTTGAGAGGTTTTTTATTGTCAGTGGGTAGTAAAGCCAAACTCTGAACACACATCTGAGCCTGTTGTGACACTACTGCCCACCTGCAAGCTGCAGTCTTGAAAGCAGATGGCAAGCAGAAAATGGTCTCACATCTGACACCTGTTCTGAATGGCTACATGGAAACTTGTAGCAGTCTTAAATCTGGTTGGCCAAACTGGTAACCCTAAGTGCATTAGGATTTTTGAGAGGTGGGGAGGCATTTTGATAATATGAAACAAATATTATGACATATCTCTATTGTAATTTCTTTATGATTTGGTGGTTTTGTGAGTAAAGTTGCGTGGTTTTTTCCAGGGTATTTTCATATGTACTGTAAACTACTGTCTTCAAAGAGAAATGTGTCATAAAGCAAAACATTCTGCATTGTAGGCTGGGCATCTGCTGAAAGGATTTTGAAAATCAAAATGGATGAAAATGGTTTGTTAAAGAATTGAAATACAAAGTGCAGAGACAGGGAGCTGTCAGACTGCTTCTTGTCCCCAGGATCCACATTTTCAAACCAATTCTGCTATGTATGAGATACCTCCTCCAGGAGGGTTTCCAAAGTGTCTAAGATGTTAAAAAAAGTTAAAAACAAGCAACAAGAAGATCTAAGAGCCCAGGCTGTGCCAGTTCAATGCTGACAGTGAAAGATGAACTAAGGCGAACCCAGGAGACATTAGAGACCTTGCCCAGTGACGTAGGTCTTGCAGGAACTCCACTGGAGAAAACCTCCTGAGCTTCAGCTGCTCTTGGGAAGGAATTTCTTAAAGGCTCATCCCTGCCTGGCAGCACTGCCAGCAAACCAGCAGCAGGATGAAAAGCCCTGAGATATCATCAACAGAGACTCAGGGGCCGGACTTGCTTCCACGGGGACAGATCCTGCTTTTAACAGCTTTAAACCCAGCAGCACCCCCAAACCAGAAATAACCCTTCGATCTTGGTAGCATTGCCCAAATCCAGGAACAAACCCCAAATCCAGATGCACCTCACACGTGGCAGCACCCCCCAAACCTGGCAGCACTCATCTAACACACACGGAAACAGCCTCAAACCCCGGAGCTTCCCCCCAAATTGGCAGCAACCACCACACCCAGGCACATCCCCAAAACCTATTGGCAATCTCCAAACCCATAAACACCCCCAAGCCCAGGGACACATCTTAAACCTGCCAACAGCCCTGCAAGTCCAGAAAGAACCATCAGATATACACCCCTGAACCAGGCACCTTCTCCCAGGCCAGGCAGCACCCCCAGCGCTGGCAGCACTGTCTGGCCCCGGGGGGGCACAGATGCCCTGAGCCTGGCAGGCTGAACCTGTGCCATGCCCCGCACCTGGGCTCCCCAGCTCAGCCAGGACAGGGAAGGCACTGCCAGCCCCGGGGGAGAAGAGGATGCCCCAGTCCCATCCGCTAACATTGCCCTGGAAAAAGGCGCAGGAGGATGACTGACAAGTGAGCGTGGCATCGCCCAGTGCAGATGAGAAGACAACTTTACTGTGCGGGGTGAGAGGGGCCAGCCCTTGGGGCTGGCACACGGCTGCTCCTGGGTTGGATTTCGGGACGGCTGTAGGGCTTTTTGTCGCGCCGTTCCTGCCGCAGGAGGTGCCGGATCCGTATCGGCCCCAGCTGGGAGCGGCTGTCCCTCTTCATGGCTGTGGTGCAATGGGAGCCCTCCCAGCAGGCGACCTGCTGCACCATTGCCAAATGGGAGAGTAGGATGGCAAGGGCTTGGAGAGCCTCTGCCAACCCAGAGAGAACAGAGGGATCCGTGTGAGGCCTCGGAGCCCCTGGAAATGCCCTCCTCTCTCAGCAGCCCTGGGCACACTCCTTCCTCAGCAGCCCTCTTGTCACCTCTGTAGGTCACACGGATGCCCAGCACCCTTTAAGACTTTAATACTGGCTTTGGTGGTGATGTCACAGAGGCTGCCATGACATCACCATCACCCACCTGTGTGCACCCGCTCCCCCCATTTGGGAAGCTCTTGTGTGTGCTGACAGGGACCTTGGGGCTGCTGGACATGGCTTAGTGGGGAGCACAGGAACGGGGATGGGGCCAGCTGTGGGGGACGTGGAGAGCACTGAGAGTGGGGAGCAGGATGTACTGAGCAAGGGGATAGGGAGCTTGAAAAGTCTGGGTTTGGGGACCTGCAAGTGTGTCACAGGGATGACACCAAGCCCAGAGATGGGGACCTCGCTGGGCGTGGGGCTGGTGACAGCGCTGAGCACATGCACTGGTGTTGGAGGGGATGGAATTGACTTTGCCTGGAGCTGTGTTTTGGATTTGTGACCAGAGCAGTGTGAGTGACACAGCGCTGTGTGGCCATGGCTGAGCAGCGAGTGCCACAGACTCTTTTGCTCCTCAGCACAGCACCAACAAAACACTGGGAGGGGACACAGCCAGGACAGCTGATCCCCCTGACCCCAGGGATAGCCCACACTGGGCATCAGGCAGTTGGCAGTGAGCCACTGTGAGGTTTTGCATCCCTAATTTGGTTCTGTTTTGTTTTCCCTATTAAACTGCCTTACCTCAGCCCATGAAGTTTTGCATTTTTACTCTTTTGATTGAGTCCCCCTCCCAGCGTGGAGGAGTGTGTGAGCAGATGCGAGGGGCTCAGCTGCCCACCAGGATTAGACCAGGACTGTGTGGGACACAGGCACTGCTGGGCACGGGGCTGAGGACAGTGCTGGTGCTGGGATGGAAGGTGGTTTGATAGCCCAACAGAAGCAAAAGTGACCTGAACTACATCAGGAAAGAAATTCATCCATTAGTACTCTCCTTCAGCAACCTCTGAGACCATCTTGCTGTTGGCATTCAAACTATTTTTAAAAAATGACAAAGATTTGGTGCTTGTATTTAATTATCAATTTTGAAGTATCCACGAAGCATTGGATTCTTTGTGAAGGGTGTCAGTACGTGAACTTTTAAAATGGATATCACTTTAGAGAGACATTCAGAATGTACCTTTCATGTTAAAACTCCTGATTTTTGTTGTTATGGGGGAGATTTTAATGTATCTATTCCAAAGTAGTCTTACATATTCAGGCTCACGGGGATGTACGGTTCAAACTCCAGCAATCGTGATTTTTAAGATGATTCTATTACTTTGTACATTAAAATCTTATGCTGTGAGCTATAGCTGGAAAACTGTTGTAGTGTGAACAGAACATTAATTTTTAGTCCTTTAAAGTATTTCTTTTAACTTAAAACTATCTTAAAACTAAAATACTATCCTGTAAAGAGTAGTTCCCAGGCTGGCTGTTGGGCACGGCTATCTCCAAAGCGACCACCAGGGCTTTGTAGCAGGTCCGACATCGTGCCCAGAGGTCACTGGACATAATGAGGGCGCTGGTGGAGATTTGCCATGGCCGTGGGGAGATCAACCATCTCCCCAGTCTGCCCCATAAAGTAACGCAGCAACAAACCACGATGGTAAACACTGCCCGTACGTGGGAAGCTCGGGAGTGCTGTGTGCGTGGGGTGCGGGTGGGCTGCTCTCACGACCAGAGTTGCCAGGCGATATAAACGCTCCTGGGGGACGCAGAGTCGAACCTGGGGCACAGCGGGATGTACTTTGCAGCACTGTGTCGGGCAGAGATGCCCCACGCAAGCCCCAGGCGGTGCAGTCCAGGCATCCCCCGGGGCGAGGGGACACCCCGGTCCTCCTGCAGGGGACCGCCCGGGCCGGAGCCCGCCCGGCCACGGGCTGCAGGACACGGGGCACCGGCCGACCCGAGCGGCGACGTGCCGCTGCCACGACAGAGCTGGGGGACCCGAGGACGCGGCACCGGCAGCGCAGGTCCGCGCTCTGCTCTACCCAGAGGGCGGCACCGCCCGCGGGCCCCGCAGCCCCGCACGGCCCGGGAGCGCGAGCAGCACCGCAGCGAGCCCCGCACGGCCCGGGCCGGGGGAGCTGCAGTACCGGGCAGCGCCACAGGGCGGCGCCACCCGCGGGCCCCGCCCGGCCCGG